>WBZZ01004361.1:157500-197500 GCA_019918135.1 Paulinella micropora
GCGATATCTCAAGCAGCCTGTGCCATTCCGACGGCCAACTGTTTTTCTCTGTAGCTTCATGCGAACTTCTCGCATGTCAACTTATAGACTATCTTCAGGATGGTAGCTCTGCACCACGGAATGGCACGAGCTCCTTGAGTATAATAGCGGTTTCTTGCTTTCTGACAGCCTGTCACAGTATTATTGACATCGAAGTGGCAAACTGCCCAACTTCGAGCTCATTAATCTCCATCAATATTTGAGTTATGAACACGCTGAGCACGTCATTTGAAAGCTCGTCTCTTCAGCTTTCAAACGATGACTCTAGCGTTGTCATATCAAGATCGATGGAGTACCAAGAGATCAAAGTCGGTCAATTTTTCCACCCGAACCATTTCGACGGCTAGTTACAGTAGAATTGATTGGGTTCAAGATGATCGCCGCACAGAACAGACAAAACGATCCAACCCAACAAAGACACAGAATCAAATCATCGATCCCAGCCAGCGTTAGTCATTGAGGAACGATGATTTTATTTATTTTTTTGTTTTTGTTTTTTCTTTTCTTTTCTTCAACCAAACACCAACATACAGAATGTCTTCGCGACGGATGCATTTCTGCTTTCACCTGATCGAATGCACGTGGATCAGAAGTAAGTGTACAAAAACTTCACTTTAGGAGTTCCCTAGTGACAGCAAGCGTAGGATTGTGCCTACGCTATTTTTGTACACCGCTTTGTATACTCTTCAGCAGTCTGCTTCCATCACACGCTAGACGTACCATAATTTATTATCACCCACATTCCTCCCGTGTATTGTATTTTATTTGTTGCTTCGGCTCTTGGTTTGTTTGCGAGCTTGTTAGTTTCACGATCTGTTTATTGCTCAACACACGCCTTCCAAACTAGGTATTTAAGATTTGTTTCCTCGTGGGGCATTGTATATTATGCCTTTCATGATCTTGAGTATGCATTAAAACAGTATTTGACTTTGCTTTTGTGCAATGTTGAAGTAATAATTAATTAAGTATCTAATAATATTAATAAAGCCTTATTATGTTCGCTACGAAAAGTAAACTTTCTTCCGTTATTAACCCTTAACTTATTGCTGTTGACATTCAAGACAACAAAAAAAATTGATTTTTCTGTTTTGGTTGGAATTTCAGTTTTGGTTGGAATTTTGATTTTGGGTGAAAATTTGAATTTTTCAAATTAACGGCTATATTCGTCCGCAAAATATCGTAAATTTTCGCGAAATGTTACCGTTAAATTTGAAATTTTGAATTTTTGTCACAAAAATGAAAAACTCACAAAAATGAAAATCTGACACAAAAATGAAAAACTAATTTTTGTTGTCTTGAATGTCAACAGCAATACTTTCAAACCACTCGAGTGGTGTGACGCACAGTGGCGCGTACAGTCCTGGTTTACCAGAAAGTGTTTATCAATGATTCGTTTCCTAACAAGTGTAAGTCTTGACTAGCCTCCTGCGAGGAAATTACCAACCGGCAATCAATTGAATACACACACGGCTTTCAATTAATATCAACATACCGTAGGCTTCCGAGATCAGGAAAGGTACCAAAAGACACTGGGACTGTCAATGTCAGTTTATTCAGTATGCTTAGGTGACTTGACAGACTACTTGTCCATTGAGAAAAAAACGTGGCAAAGCAAGTTCACTGAGAACTAACGAGAATGTTTCAAGTGGAAAATGAGTTGTGTATTACTGTCGACATTCATTTTAGCCAACAAAAATACTGAGATAGACCTATCAGACACACACACACAGACACATACACACGTTGTAAAAAACTTATTGAAGGTCCGGGTAGGGAAACTAGCTAGCCTGTTAACCGGAGGCTCCGGGATCCCAGTTGTCTACCACCATTTTACTGAGACTTCACTGAGACTGATTCAAAAGAACCAAAACTGAAGGAAACCAACCCCACCAAATTAGTAATATATGAACATAAAGGCAATTTGCCACCAGTACCAGAAAACATGGTAACTATGTAAAAACATGTAGAGGCTGATATGACTAAATACTATATTAATAAATTGTCCAATGCTCCCCCTATTTAGGAATAGCGGCCCGGCGATATGAGCCAACTTTAACATGTTAAAATCCCCGAAGATAGCTCGTTAAAAAGTCAGTAATACAACAAAACACAAATCCCCAAAGGAGAATGATGTCTCATTATATTAGCTCAGTGAAACCGCACAAAAGAAAGCGGCAACAGACCAAGGTTAAAATAGCATTAGGTCAAATCCGGCCAAACGATATTGAAATAATGGTAAGAAACTAGGTGCACCTGACACCAAAAAAAGTGTACTTTTTACCAGCTATCCGGGGGTGATGCCTACAGTACCCCTTCCCATTTTTATGACGGAAATATGCAATATTTTCGTCATATAATTGCTGATTTCTTTTCTGCACCAACGCTACGGGGTGTTGCAACTAAGTGTAGTAACCCACTGATAGACGGTGCATTGGATATATAAAACGCATACGCCAGGCACGAATCAACGATAAATCTCTAGCCTCGTCTTTGTAAATAAAAAACTCCTCCTTCCCCACTCGTTGTCCCCCCCGTAACTTAATTCTGAGGCAGTATGTCAAGAACGATAGTATTACTATTAAAAAATAAGAGCAGCATTATAATTTTTCTCCTCCTTCAAAAACACTTCCGATCAGTAAATACATTGTCTTTTAATAACATACCCTTGTATACAATCGGTTATCTTAATATAGTACTAGGGGGCCAGTCCTAATAACTATATCCAAAGCCGGGGTGAGTGAGCCCGACCATGGGATATGCCGACACAAGTAGAGACGGACCGTGCACTGGTATGACGATTTTGAGTATATCCAAAGAAAAATATTTAATATGTCTACTAGGAGAACATTTTTGAGAACATCACCCTGAGTACGCAGGGTCGTACCAGGAACACCATCGCTAAACTCACCAGCGATCCCCTTATACGGTGTCGTATCAATTTGCCGATTGACCTTCGCACTCATATGTTGCGATAGAAATGCCAAGTAACAACAATGGTAAAAAATTATTTCAATAAGACATAATCTGGCATGGGTAATATGAAATTAATCCACATGCGGTCGCTCAATGTCCGACGCGTGATAAAAGAAAATTGTCACTTACTGCCTTCGTCGCCTTGCGCGAACTTCTTTGCCAGGTGGCGGGCCGCCAACAAAAGTCAAGTCAAACTTCGACTCCTCAAGACTGTCCCAAATTCCGTTCGGGATGGCGCCCAATGATAAGTCAAAAGGGATGTCCAGCACTCCCCTAGGCAGTGACTGAATAGTCCACGCAGTGTGGTCTTTGTCTCGAGGGGTAATAGTACCATCCCAAGTCTCGAGATCTTTTGCGTCTTTGTATACCGGTAAATATTGTCTAGCTTTTGGATCCTCAACAGGGTCCATGCTTCTCCAGAAATGGAGTACCGGTTGTATTGTTTTTGCTGCTAAGGATCTCTTCGATGTCCGTGCTGCCCGCGTAATCTGCGGGACTGCCACAGCTCGCATGAGATAAAGATCTGAGAGAGTGTCATCGGCAACATGAGGTTCTGCCGGTCGCATCAGATAAAAAGCGTCTTGGACCCACTTGATGGTCGCTATCGCCTCGCCTTCCTTCCACCGCGCATGGCGAATGTCCACATTACCCGCGTTGGGTTAGTGTCTTTCTCCCCTCCTCCTCCATGAACATCCGCCGCTCGCGTCGACCTCGCCACCTTCCTCGGTTGGTCAAAAATAAGATCGTTTTGCGCTCTCGTCATCTGCGCCTCCGTGAACTTCTCCTTCGTACCGCCGCGGACTATGGGGGCTTTAGACCGAGTCCCCGCCGCGCTTTTGCGGTTTGAGCCTTTCTTACTCTCCTTCTCGGTCTCCTCCTTCTCCCAGACTGGTGCCCGACAGGCATTTTCCTCTTCTGAGGTATCCTCCTTATTGATAGGCGGTACCTCTTTGAAATCCTCCTTCATCCGTTTCAACGCCTCCTCAACGGATTCATCCTCAAGTAAGAAGGGGTCATATTTGATCAGCCTTCGAACATTCACGATTTGCACCTTCCCTCTACCCCTGATCTTATAGTTCAGAGGTCCCATCTGATCCATGATCTGGTATGGTCCTTTCCAGTGGGTAAACAGCTTAGAGCTAACCCCCTTGGGTACTTGAGGATGGTACTGGAGTACAATATCCCAACCTGGAAACGGACTTGATCTAAGTGCGCTTGTCGCACTCCTTGTGCATCAGTCTTTCTGCGCTCCGCCTCCCTGTGCGCCGCAACTATTTGCTCCGCCTCCATCTTCGCTCTTAGCCTCATCCCGAACAACTCATCCTCATCTGCCCAAGTATCCTTTGGGTGCAGAAGCGAGGTTGGGATACTAGGCTCTCGGCCGTAAACCAATTGATATGGCGAGACTGAGCTTCTGGCTCCTCCTAGTGCCGATGAGGGTAGGCAGTTCATTGCAAAGGCAAATGAAGGTGCTGCCTCCACCCAGGCTCTCTGATTCTCCTTTTTCATACAGTACATCTTAAGCGAGGCTTTGAGGGGTCTATGTACCCGCTCGATCTTGCCATTCGCTCTCGGGTTATAGGCAGTAACATATTGCCATTTCATCCCGTAGTACTTAGATAGTCTGTCGATGACTTCATTACTAAAGTCAGAACCTCGATCAGAACATATCTTTCTAGGCACTCCGATCTGCGATACGATCCTGTCGATCAGAGCCTCCGCAGTTGTCTTGCCTGTAACGTCCTTAACAGGAACAACACACACATAATTGGTGGCTCGATCAATGGCAGTAAGAAGGTATCTGTACCCTTCGGCCGATTCGGGGAAAGGTCCCACATGATCGATGTGTAAGAATTCAAACATCCCGGCCTGTAAAGGGAATGTACCGATCAGGCCAAAATTCGCCTTCAGCGGTGTCTTTGTGGTCTTGCATGGGATGCATGCGTCCACTTCTCTGTCTATCTCCTCCTTCATTCCTTTCCACCAAAATCGCCTCGCTATGAACCAATGAGTTCTTTGTCGACCCGGATGTGCCAGTAAGGGGCAGTTATGGGCAGCGACATATATAAAGCGCCTCAACTTCTCTGGTACCCAGAGAGTCCATTTATCCGGCTGTGACGCAAATTTGCCGTGCTGGCCCTTGTACCACAATAGCCCATCTCTCCACGCCATCTCCTTCATCTGATCTTTGATCTGCGGAGTCTTTTTAAGCTCATTAGGGCTCTTGTATAACGTTATGAGCTCCTTGAACTCCGGATCCGTCGCCTGTTGTTGCCTCCATGCGGTAGGCGAGGCGATATGGACAGTACCGTCCTCCAACCTTACTCCTACCCTTTCTGGGTCTTCATCAAGCTCGCTTCGATTTTCCTGCGGAGGTTCAGTACAGACCTCAGTCGTCTCCTCCTCCTCTTTTATATTCGCCTTCGCGTTCTCATATGCCTCATAAGACCACTCAGCGTCTTCGAGAACATGTGCCTCACAGCATATGCCATGATCCGGGCCTTGAGGACTATATCGTAGACCCGTGCGGTCATAACGAACGCCTCTTGCCATCTGCATCGTCTCTATGTGGCTTACCTCGTACACCTTGTCCGTGGACAGATCTATCATCTCCACTGATTATACGAGAGCCGACACCTCCGACTGAAACTCTAGCCTGGAAAGGCTATCAGCGACTACGTTTCGCTTTCCCGGTAAGTAGACCATCGTGAAATTGAAACATGACAAGAAAGCTTGCCACCGCGCCAAACGGCCGGTTTGTTCATGATTCATCAACCAAAGAAGGTTATGTCATCATGATCGGTCCTAACCGTGAATAGAGGTCCTCCCCATAGGTATTCTCTGAGCCTCTTGAGAGCCCATACTACTGCCAACGCCTCTCTCTGTCGCGTGCAGTAATTTCGCTCCGCCGCACACAGCTTTCTACTAATAAACATGATCGGGCGCAACTTTTTCTCCTCATCTTCTTGGTGCAGCACCGCACCGATCGCGAACTTAGATGCATCTGTGTCGACTACGAACGGCTTCGTAAAGTCGGGCATCATAAGTACTAATCCGCCGTCCTTGGGATCTTTATAAATGAGATCTTTGAGCGTATTAAACGCCTGCAAAGCCTCCTCATCCCAATTCTCAAAGTCTCCGAAATCAATCATCTTCTCCAACTTAGCTCGAGTTGCACCCCAATCGGGTATGAACTGGCTGTAGTACTGTGCCATCGCAAACAAAGAGTGTAACTCTGTGCGATTCTTTGGCAACTGTCTACTCACGATCTCCTCTCTCTTCTCGCGCGATATCTAGACTCTGTTATGAGAAATCTCGTAACCCAAATACGTCACACTTGTCTTGGCGAGTTTACATTTCTTTAAGTTGCATTTCAGGCCAAAA
This sequence comes from Paulinella micropora, assembly GCA_019918135.1. Taxonomy (NCBI): domain Eukaryota; phylum Cercozoa; class Imbricatea; order Euglyphida; family Paulinellidae; genus Paulinella; species Paulinella micropora. The sequence continues at coordinate 163,897 of WBZZ01004361.1, forward strand.
GCGCCGATGCGCCTAAAGACGTCTGACAAATGATCGATATGCTCCTCCATTGTGTTAGAGTATACGATGATGTCATCGATGTAGCAAAATGCATATTCTCCCGCCTTCTGTCCTCTCCTTCTCATAAAACCATCCGCCGACTGGTCGTCATATTGACCGCTCAGCATCTTCTGCATCGCCTTCTGAAAGAGTCCCGGGGCCTGTTTAAGTCCCATCGGAAGCACCTTCCACTGGTATATTTCCATACCGACAACGAATGTAGTCAGCCATCTGGATTTCTCGTCCAGTGGTATCTGCCAGAAGCCGTTCTTAAGGTCGATGACCGAATAGAATTTAGCATTCCGCAGCACTCTTCTGCCCTCTTCTAAGGTCGGCAGAGGATTTCTCTCTTCCTCTAGCACCTTATTCACACGGGCATAATTGATCGTCAAACGCCATTCTCCTCCTGGCTTAGGGACGATTTTTGGTTGAGAGACAATTGGAGATGTAGATCTCTCAATAAAGTCCTCATTGAGCAACTGCCTTACATTCTCCTCCGCTATCTTCGCCTCATGTATGCTCAAATTTGCCCTCCGTGGTGCCGGAGATGGCTCCGCACCGGCTATCTTGTAAATGACTGCAGTGAAGTCCTCAGACTTTACACCACCTGCCCGAGGAGGGTCAAAAATTTCTCTATACACCTCCATCTTAGCTTTGAGAAGCTCTTTTTCTCTCTCCGTGCCCACTCCTAGGATTTTCCGCGCCACCGCTTGGAAATCTTCCTCCGACATCTTCTTATGCTCCTTGAGGGGCGCTAAGTCCTCCTCCAAACTCATATCCTCCTCCGACAAATCGTCTAGTCCCGTTCTTTCATACGTGACTGTGTCCGGCTCATCATCATGGCCAATTCCGACAAGCATATCAATAAGGTTCGCGTATTGTATCGGAGCCTTACGGGTGTAAAAACCATCAAAGTATGTGAAGGCTTGAGGTATTAATTTCAACTTGTCCTGGGCTCTGAGCTTCTGCTTGTAAGCACTGCTCTGCTCACGAGACCCGAGTCGTCAAGCCACCACTAATTGTTGCTTGCGGGAGGGCACCGGTATAGGATGATCAATAAGCCGGTCCCTTATCTCCTGTGCCCATATCGCCTTCTCATTGTATGGCAGAATGACAGAGTACGGCTTGTTGCTCTCAAACAGAGTCCGTAAACAGCTTTTCACTTCCGTTAATGAGCGCGGCCAGGTGGGCACGTCACCCCAAAAGTTAGTGATAAAAGTTTTAATGTCATCCGCTGGAGTATCGGGGATACGCCCCTTCCTCCTTGGCACGAACGCCTCTCTCTTCTCATCTGACATCTTTGCGTGGTAACAGTAGCCATTAGTAATATGGACATCTGCACCGCCACCTTCTGCGAATCTGGCCAACGACGGGCACTGTTTCGCAACACATATTATCTCCTCATTACGCGCTACGACTAAGTCATCAATAGACTTTTTGTCCCATGCGGGAATCGTAACCGTATACGCCTGCATCTCCGTCTCCCAATTGTCGGTCCAGGACAGTTCGTCCGGCACTGTGACATAGGGGTGCACATAGACTTCAGTTACCTCATGTACGAAGGCAAACTTTTTTATCTCCGTTGCTAGACTCAGCTCAAAAGCCTCGTAGGAGTCAGTAGCGGTCATCGGATTAATATCCTCCTCCTCTCCTCTCTTCACTCCATAAATTACCCGCAGTGCGGCGCAATCGATCACAGCCCCCATCGTAGCCGATTGGTCATACGACAGCAGGATTGAACCGTGGTAATCGGGGACAGCATAGAGGTCCGCACGATATACTCGACCGGATGTCAATTTAAAAATTAATGTGACGATGCCCGTAATTTCTGTACGGCTGCCTACCCCTTTTAGGGTCCCCTTTGTTTTTCTAGTGTTTTTGTCCACCCATGCCCGGTGACCGTTTAAAATCTTCCGGCCGACAATATTAATATTCGCCATCGTATCATTACCAACTTTCAATGTGGTTTGTAAAGTTTCACAAAAGAGGTCAGTGTAGCATAGCGCGTCCGGTCTGTGTAAACTAGCCGCTAGCACATGAATTTTTTGTTCTAAGGTTTTGAGTCTAAGCTCAAGTTCCTTGTCCTCCTTTCGTTCCTCCTCCTTCCTCTCTAGCTTAGCCTCTCGAGTATCCGGGTCTTCCGGTATCTCGGGTGTCTGTGAGACAGAGTCTGGTACACTGAGTGTACATGTGTCTACAGTAGAGACTATTGAGTCCGTCGGCGGCGAAACGACCCGCTGTTTCTTTGCAGGCGAAGGCCCAGCATTCGGTTTCGGTTTCCTCTCCTCCATCGCCTTCTTCGCCTTCCTATTTGCATCATTTATCATATTAGCTCTCGAAGGATGGACTAGCAAATGCTTAGCTTGAGGCTTTTGAGGCTGTGTGCCTTCAACTTCACGTCTAGGAGGTACGGGACTGATCGTATTCTGTTCAACAACAGCAGGCTGTCGGATTAAAAAGAACAGTTTTTGTCCCCTTCTCCCTCTTCTCCTCCCGTCATTCTAAGACTTCAATACGCTCACCTGGGTCGGTGCCAGCGTCTTGTTGGTCCCCACTCGCAGCGGCATATGCCTGCTGTGGATAGTTGGAGCTGGAACTGGAGCTAGAGCTATTCCAGTATCCGCTTCCTCTGGGAGGGCGCGTTGGGGTCCTCGTTGGGGTCCAGCCTCCACTTGGACGATAGCCCGTGTGTCCTCGACCTCCCCTTCCTCCTCCTCTTTGCGTCCCTCGGGACCCTCGAGACGATCCTCTCATTCCTCCTCCTCTTGTCGGCGCCATTGGTCGGCCCTGTTGTTGTTCTTTCGCCTCCTTCTTCTGCATCTTCTCAAGGAAGGAAATGATGGCCCCGCGGAACTCCGCATCGTCGACCATATTTGCACTCCACTTCCTCTCCTCCAACTCCTTCTTGTACATGAAGTATGTGCATCTTCTGCTGCCTTTGAGCTCTCGCAAGAAGGTATTTCGCATCCTCACATCATCAGAGTCATGGCTGTATGGGCAGTTGCCTAAGCCAAGCTCTTGCTCCTTCTTGCACGTCATGTATGAGAAATAGCGGTAACAAGGTACCTTCTCATCTCTCCCTCTCTTCAGACCTGCCACCCGAGTTGCATGTGCTGCTTGGGCACCTACTATTTCCGTCTTGCCTCCTCGGAGCCCTCCTGGATTAGGTATGCTTGCATTATCGGATATGCTCCCGCCATCTTGTCCAGACGCAGCTTGTCTACCGCCCGATTTTTCTCTTTTCTAGGTCTCCTGCGGGGTGTGCCCCTTTGCACGTCGCCGGAAGGTCGCTTTTTCGCCGGGCCAGGCGGTGGGGCCGCGTAACTGCCGTTTCCTCCTGGCTTAGGGGGCGCTACCGTGCCGGTCGGGATCGCAGGGGTTGCCACAAGGGAAGCGACGGGTCGCGCGATTGTGGGGGGCTGTGATCTCGCAGCACTGCTGCTGCTGCTGCCGAACACGGCGCCAGCACCGCCGTAGCTGCTGCTACTGCTGCTGCTGGGGTAGCTACTGCTGCTACTGCTGCTGCTGGGGTAGCTGCTGCTGCTACTGCTGCTGCTGGGGTAGCTGCTGCTGCTACTGCTGCTGCTACTGCTGCTGCTGGAGTAGCTGCTGCTGCTACTGCTGCTGCTGCTGTTGCCATAGCCACCGCCGTTGTTGCCGCCGCCGTGGCTGCCGTGGCTGCGCGTGCTACCACTTCGGGCTGCGGCAGCAACTGACCCCAGCGTAAGCAGCAGCCAAGGTATCCAGCGCCCTTTTAAATGCAGGTCCCGCATTTCCCCAAGGCGGAATTCATCACGCGTGCGCAATTCCACCGGATAATTCACAGAAACTGGTAAGAGTAGTTGGAAGTATGTCTCTCCTAGCAGTAGTATCGATCTGACACCGTGCTTCTTCGTGTAATCAATCGCTGCGTCTAGCACCCTTTTAAAGTATCCGCTTTTCGTGTCCCCTGTTGGTGCTACCTCCGCCTCCCACCAGGCACCGTAAGCGTGTAGCACCGCTTGGCGGTTACTCCAGCCGGTAGCACCCTCTAGGACCACCTCTAAAGCTTCCGCCAGGCGCTCAGCCTGGCCGGGCTCATTCAGCAGGCTGGCCACAACCACTAGCGCGTTGCAGAGCCAGAGGAGCTCGTCCTCCACCTTGCTAGGAACGAGATGCGGGTCATTCTGCCATTCATCCAGGTGCGCCCTGGCATCCTGCCCTCCCGGCGCGAGGTGCAGGCACTTGGCCGAGTCGGCGTAGATTAGCTCCCAGGCAGGCGGCGCCGTCCCCTCCTGCTTCTCACACCGTGTCACGTCCTTGATAGAAAAGCCGCTGTAGATGTTGCGCGCGAGGCTGAGCGCGTCCAGAAACCGCTTGACGAACGACCCGAAGCCTAGCACCGTTTGGTCCCTGCTGGGCTCCTTTACTAGGAGCCACAGAGGGACCCCGGCGCCAACTGACACGACGCCGATGACCGGCACGGCCAGGCCGTGTGACGCAAAGTAAGAGAGCAGCTGTGCGCTCTGGATTGCGTGCGCAAGTGTGTAGTCTTTGCCGTCGAGTTGGTACGCCCTAAAATCCGTCCCCACGGCCGACCAAGGCCTCTCCCCCGCGAGTGCCCGCGGGCTAATCGCCAACTTCTTTCCGCTCCAGTGATCATAGTACGCCAGGCCGCGGGGGAACGTAGTAGAGCCCATCTGTTGTACTAACCAATCCTGGGGGACCGCCTGCGCCTGTACCAGCTTCGCAGTGCCATCAGCAGCAAAACGAAGCTCTTTGTAGTCAGTCTTTGCCAGCCAAGCAAGGTGCCTGCAGTGCCGGCAGTGCTTGGTGCCCGCAGCGCTCCCGCTGGCTACCTGGCCTTGGCCAGGAAGAAAGGGGCTGCCAGCCATCATCGGGGAGATGGATGGCCAGAGGGGGGGTTGCTGTGCCATGCTTTGCTAGCAACAGCCAGCGCCTCCCATGGGGAGAGAGGAAAAGCCCCGCCTCCTCTCTCTCCCCCCTTCCCGTCCGTCAGGTGAGGGCGGGTAGGGGGGGCGGAAACCGAGAGGCAGGGGACAGAGGGGGGGGGGGGGGGGGGGGGAAGTGGTGCCTTCCCCTCCCCCGGGGCCCACGGCGCGGGGAGGGAGGGGACGGCGGCCCCGTCCACCCCGGCCAGCGCAACTTCGGCTGGCTCCCCACCCAGGGTGCGCCACGTGTACGGCGCGCCGTTCGGCCTGTGGCCGGCGTGCCCTCGTCCAACCCGTGCCCGGGCGGCCCCCCCCCCCCCCCGTCCGGCCTCCCGCGGCGCAAACCGCCCGGACGAACGGTGTACCCGCCTGGCTAGCTAGCCACGGTTCGCCGCCCAAGGTACGACGGCCGCGCGCCGGGCCTGCCGGGCCCATTGGCGCACAGGGGGGGGGGGGGGTGCGGGCGGCCCCGGGAGGCGGAGCCTGGCGCGCCTCCCGGTCCCCCGGTTGCTCTTCCCCCCCCTAGCGGCCTCCTCCCAGCCCACTCTCCCTCTCCCTCCCCCCAGCGTGCCGAGCGCTTGGAGGGGGGGGGGGGGGGGGGAGCTGGCCCCCCGCACCCCCTTGCCGCTGCCACTCCAAGATCATGGGCTTCCCCTAGCGGAACACTGTCCCCTCTCTTCCTAATGTTCTTGGCAATCATCAGTGGCTGGTGCCTGGCCCGGGCCCGGGCGGACAACGGCTGCGTCTGCAAGAGTTGCGACCAAACGCTCGAGATAGCGGGGGAAGCCTGGTCCGAGGCGGGGGCGTGCTCTCTGCCGAGTGTCCAGCCGGGGCCCGCGTCTACGTCAACACACTGCAGTTGCGCGCCGATGACTACTTGCTGAGTGACCCGTCGGCTTTTATCGTCAAGGCCACGCCGGACCCTGACCCTGAAAGCAAGCTCTACTATCCTTCTCTCTCTACCGGGCCCGACCCGTTAGCTGTTGACGACAGCGGCAACAGCAGTTGGTACGCGGTGTCTTGCGTTGATTTCCGGACGCGGCGTACACTGGACGGCAATCGCCTGTACCTCTACCTGCAGTGCCAGAACCTGCTGCTGCCGTGCAGGATCCACTACCGCGGACTGTTTGGCTGCGAGTACGCTAGGGCAAGTGCTAGGCCCGCCGGCTTCATCATCGCAACCTTGCTCTTGCCCTGCCTAGTCTGCATCTCGTGCGGTGCGTGCCTGCGCTTGTATTTCCCCGTGCGCGGGGGGAAGGGCTTGGTTGGAAACGGCGTCCTCGGGGCAGAGCTTGTTGAGTTCAAGGCGGCCGACTTCTCGTCCGCACAGCCGCCTCCCGCCTAGCACAGCAGACGCAATTGGGTAGCTGGCGTTACTTACTCCGCCCTGCTAGCGGCGGGCCGGGTGCGCCCAGAGTGCAACACGGGGCTGCTAATGGACGGTGGGGTGTGCCGGTGCGCGTGTGCCCACATCGCCCGGCCGGGGGGGGGAGGACCGGGGGCCCCCGGGGCACCCCCCGACCGCCTGGCTTCTTTCTTGGGCCGCTGGCGGCAGGTGGTGACTACCGCGGGGCCTATCAGTAGTTTGCTTTCTTCGGTAGGTTTTGTTACTGAGCCTAAACTAAAACGAACTCTTGTCTTTGCCTGTCGCGGGGGGGGGGGGGAAGAATCCGTCTCCTGCCGGTGCGTCTCAGTCGTGTTGTTCAGTCGAACAGTACTACACAGTGCCACCAGGCTGACGCCGCCTTGGAGCTGCCGCCTCCTGGCGGCAGGTGGCACCTGCCGGCCAGCCCCAGGCCTGCCGCCGGTGGCAGGTGGCAGGTCGCCGGTCGCCGTCCGCCGGTGGGTGGGGGTCGTCGGTCGCCGTCCGCCGGTGGGTGGGGGTCGCCGGTCGCCGATGGCAGGTGGCAGGTGGCAGGTCGCCGGTCGCTGTCCACCGGTGGCAGGTGGCAGGTGGCACCGGCCGCCGACGGAAACTGGTCGCTGGCGGCGGGTGGCAGGTCGCCGGTCGCCGGTCGCCGCCCGCCGGTGGCAGGTGGCAGGTCGCCGTCCGCCGGTGGGTGGGAGTCGCCGGTGGCAGGTGGCGCCGGTAGACGGGACTCCAGCGGCCGTGAGTGGCGGACTGCGTGGGGGGGGGGGTGTCAGGCCGCCGCCGGTGGCAGGTGGCACCGGCCGCCGACGGAGACTGGTCGCTGGTGGCGGGTGCCACCCGTGTGCAGACCCTGGCCGGTGGCAGCGGCCGGGCCCGCACAATGTTCGGCCGCGGGAGGGGAGAAGGGAGAAGGGAGAGGGGAGGGGAGGGGAGGGGAGGGGGGAAGGGGAAAAACATTGTGCATTAGGTGGTGGCCGGTGGCACCGTAGATTACCGGCGGCGCCAGCCACCGGTGCGGCCACCGGGTGCCGGCCGTGCCGGTGGCAGGTGCCACCAGAGTGCGCGCTCGCGCGGCGCGCCTCACACCCTCCCCTTCCCTCCCCTCCCCTCCCCTCTCCCCTCTCCCTTCTCCCGCGGCCGAACATTGTGCAGCCCCCCCCCCTACCGGCCAGAACTCTGCCTACTGGCGCCACCCGCCACCCGCCACCCCGACCTGTTTCCGCCGGCCGACGGTGCCACCCGCCACCGGACTACTGACTGGCGACCAGGCGTGGCGGCGCCACCTGCCACCCCGACCCGTCCCCACCGGCGGGCGGTGCCACCCGCCACCGGACTACTGACTGGCGACCAGGCGTGGCGGCGCCACCTGCCACCCCGACCCGTCCCCACCGGCCGACTGTGCCACCTGCCACCCGACCCGTTCCCACCGGCCGACTGTGCCACCTGCCACCGGACCGCTGACGAGCGACCGGGCGCGGCGGCGCCACCTGCCGCCGGGCGACAGACTGGCCAATTGCAGTGGTGCCCCCGGCCACCTGGCGACCGACCGGTGGTGGTGCCACCGGCCACCGGGTGGCAGACCGGCCTCGAGAGCGGTGCCCTCCCCCCCCCGGCCGACCGGCGACCGGCGCCGGACCGAGTGGGGGGGCGCCGCCGGTCTGGGCAAGAAGCAGGCGCTGGCCCGGGCCGGCAGGCCTGTCAGTACCTTTTTCTTTTACAGAGTCAGAGAGTACACGAACGAGAAAGCCCAAGAAAATTACGGCAGTACTTTTTGTTTTAATGAATAAGTCAGAGTACACCAGGGAGCCAGACAAAAGGCTAGGCCCAAACTACTTGGGGCAGTCAGCGAAGAACCTTTTCTGCCAGAGCGCCGCCTGTTCAAACACAGCCAGGCCTGCGTGGTCCCACTGCCGCTGCTGCGCCCGCACGTGCTCCGGCCCGTGCTGCGCCAGCCACAGCAGCAGCCGGCCTAGGACGTTCTGCCCCACGCACGACCCGGTGCCGTCGACACAACCCCCCCAAAAGGACTTCCGTCCGGTCCGTTCAAAGTGTAGGCACGCGTAGCCCCTCTCGTAGCAGGTACGCAGCACGTGCGCAAACCAGGCATCCTCTGCCCAGCGCGCAGCCAAGAGCATCAACATGACGCCGACGCAGGCCTGCTCCCAACGGGCGCTGTCCAGGCGGAGGCCGCGCTGCTTGAAGGCCTTACGGCCGCCCAGGGACTTGATCTGCGCACCGGAGAGTTCGGACCAGGGGGGCCGCGCGAACGCGGCAAAGGTGGCAGAGTCTTGGCAGAACAGGTACTTGGCGGCCTGGAACGCATGCTCGACGGAGCGGAACGCCAGCGGGGCGGCCGGGTCGGGGCCGAAAAGCACGTGGCCTGACTGAAGGACGGCGAAGTTGCTGAGGCCGCGCGGTCCGAGCGGCTGCAGGAGGCGCCCGAGCTCCGATTCGGGCGGGTAGGCCTTGCTCTTGCTGAAGAAGCACAGGATCAGCGGGGCGGCGGCCAGGCGGGCTTTCTTGGCGGGGGGAGGCGTGGGCGCGCTGTCCTCGTCGTCGGGCCGCTTGGAGCCGGGCTGGGGGTCGAGCTGGGGGCTGGCACAGGCTGCTTCGTCGCGGCTGGAGAGCATCGGAAAGTGGGATTTGTGAAGCTCCCGTCCAGGCCAGCGACGGGGGCGCGCGCCGGGGGGGGGGGGGGGGGGGGGAGCGCGCACACCCTCCCACACGCTGGGCGTGCGCCGGCGCGCGCGGGCCCGGCGGGTCATCGCGGCCGGGGGAGCCGCCCCCGGCGCACGCCCAGCGTGTGGGGGCGCGTTCCTCATTGGGGGGCGCGCCAAGTGGGGGGGGCCATTGTGCCGGCACGCCCAGCGTGTGGAGGGGCGCCCCCCCCCCCACGCCCCCTCCCCCGCGCGCGTGGCCGGGGCACGCAGCGGCGCAGGACAGGCCAGCCCGCCCCACAAAAAGACAGCCACGCTACTCACCAAGCCAGCGAGGATGCTTACGACGGCCGCCCCGTGGCCCGAGCGCCCGACCGAAGGGCCAACCACGCCCACCGCCGTGCAGCGCCCGTTCAAGAAGCACAAGGCCGCGGAGCCAGAGCCCCCGGCGCCTACAACCCCACCGGAGCACCAGGCCCCGGAGCCTCCTCCCGCGCCCGTCGCAGAGCTGGTGGCTCTGCTCTCGCCGTTCGCCCGGGGAGGACGCAGCTTGCCGGAACAAGCGGAGGCCTGGCTTTTTCAGGGGGCGGTGGCCGTCCTCCCGACCGGCGAAGTGCTGGACACGGGGAACGACTTGTACCGGGGCAGGATCGCCAGCCCCAGCAGGTACGTGGACTTTCCGCCGATCGCGTTGCGGCACAACGACACGCTCCGCCGAGTGGCGGTGGTAGCGCTGGCGGCCCTCGCCGCGCCCGTCGTCGGGGGGGCTACCCCGCCTGCCCGGAAGCCTCCCCGCGCGACGGTGGCGGAGCGCGGGGACGGCGCCCCCGTGGCCCTGGTCAGCCTCTTCAAGCGCACCTTCTCTTGCCGCCTAGTCCCTCGGGAGCCGGCGGGCCGCCCTACCCTCTGCGTGTCCATCCACCGCCCCGAGCGCCCCGGGCAGGGGCGCCCGTTCCGTGTGTGCCGCGGCCTCGTGGCCGCCAGCACCTTTGCCACCGAGATCAAGCAGAGGTACCGGCACGACCAGGATTACGGCTGCACGGCGTTTGCGCTCTTTAATGTCTGCCACGCGCCCCGCCGCTTCGGTAGGCTCATGCACCAGTTTCCCAGGCGTATTAGTTCGTGGCCAGTGTTCTTGGAGTTTCTCGACTCGCTCCCGCAACCGCCGGCCGTCGTGAGCCGGTGTCGCGAGCAGCACAAGGGCACTGACTGGCTGCTGTCGCCGTGGCGCTCGGGGCTGGCGCTGGTCTCTTGTGACGGGCATTGCTACGGCGTGGATTTCGACCGCCAACTGCTCTTTGACGGTGAATCTAAGTACGTGCTGCACCTTTGCCTGCCGGCGTTGCAATACCACGGCTGGGGACCAAGTGAGGAGTACCAAGTATCCGCGGTGACGCCGGCCCCGGCGGTGGCCGCTGGGGCCCCGTGCGTCCCGGCGGAAGCACCGGCGGCTGCGCCCGCCGCAGCCGTACCAGACCGGCCGCCGCCGGGCCGGGAAGTGATCGAGGTGTACTAAGCAGACAGAAGAAGCCCCTGGCGCACGCGGGGGTTGGTCCGGCCGCCGGGGCTCCCGCCGCAGTCCTCTTTTGGTGTGTTTGATTAAAAGAAGAGTTTGCTGGCCTCACTCTGGTACTCGCCGCCCCCGGTCCCCCGGTCCCCCCCCCTAAGGCTGTTTTTCCTCCCGGAGCTCGCCGGGCCAGACCAGCGCCGGGGCCGCCGCCGAGCCAGGCGCGCACCAAGTCGGGGTCCAGCCGCACCTCGTCGCCGGCCGCGTCGTACACGAGGGCCCGGGCCCAGAAGCTGTCGAAGTCGTCCAGGAGCGCCCGCAGCCGCTCGCGGAAGATGAGGTGGTACAGGTACCGGCGCTGCGCCGTTCGCTGGCAGTGCTGGTGCAGGGCGGCCGTGAGCTGGTGCACCGGGGCCAGGGCCGCGGGGTCCGCGCCGTGCCGCCCAAAGTACTGGCAGTAGCTGTGCCGCAGCTCTGCCTCGTCGCCGGCCTGGGCCAGGAACGTCTCGGCCAGCTTGCGCAGCTGCCAGACGTGCAGAGTCGCGCGCGCGCCGGCGGCACCCCCCCGCCCGCACCAGCGCCCCGGTCAGCCGCGCCTGCAGCTCGTCGTCGGCAATGACGAGCGCGCCACGCCCGCGGCCCCGGCCGAGGCCCGGGTAGCGGCAGGAGAAGACGAAGCCGCGCGTGCCCAGGCCCCGGCCCAGCGCACGCCACTCCGGCAGTACCCAGCCCAACAGGCCGCCGACGTCCCGCGCCGCGCCGGGCCCATCATGGCCGCAGTCGCAGCGTCTGCAGCGGCAGCGGCTGTACGTACTCTCGGTCGTAGTAGAAGCGGGCCGTCTTGTGCACGGACGCCAGCTCGAACGGGTTGCTGAGGTCTAGCCACCAGCGCCCGCCCGCCTCCTCGCGCCGCAGGGTGACGCCGAACTGCAGCCGGCGCAGGATCGAGCTGCGGGGCTGGGGCGTCAGGCTCAGCAGGCACAGCACGACCAGGTCCGCCAGCGCCTGATAACGCGCGCCCGCCCCGGCCGCCTCCTCGGCCGCCGCGGTGGGGTAGCGGCGCAGGTAGCGGCCGGCCGCCAGCGTGCGCGCGGCCTGCAGGTCCCACCAGGTCAGGGCGAGGTCCGCGTCCTTGGGGTGCCAGCTCTGTTCCGCCGTGGCCAGGCGCTGCAGGTTGTAGGCCGCCCTCCACAGCAGCCGCCGGCAGGCCGCGGCGGGGCAGGGCCGGCCCGCGGCCCGGCCCGCGTCCCGGGCACCGGACCGGGCGTAGGCGGCGGCCACGCTTAACACCACCGGCCGCAGGTAGCGCACCAAGAATAGGCACCGCTCCCAGGGGTAGCCCAGCCGGTGCCGGAGGTGCCAGACCCAGCCGACCAGCCGCGAGCGCAGGCGGGTGGTCCACGACCCATCCTCGCGCCGCCGGAAGAAGAGGGTGGCGCCGAGCGTCCGCTGCTCGGGCCGCGGCGTGGTCTGCCAGGGGGGCAACCAGCGCCGGTCGTGGGCGAAGCCGAGGAACGCGAGCGTGGCGAACAGGGCGCACTGTTGGCCCCGGGGGCCGAGCCCCACCCCCCACCGCTCGGGGTCGAAGGGCCGCCGCTGTTCGGCGCGGAACACCTCGAACTCGTGCCGGAGCCCCGGCCCCGCCGCCTGGTAGGCCAGGCCGCCCGGGATCGGCCGCAGGAAGCTAGGGTTGGCCATGCGCCCCGGCTCCGACGGATGTTGGCGCCGGGAGGGGGGGGGGGGGAAGAAGAGGCTCCCCCTCTCGCTCCGAGTGTGGCCACGGGCGTACAACACACACACGGTGCTCTGCCTCCCCTTACCCACTCCCCCGCGGCCAGGCCACGCCCTGCCTCCACGAGGGGAGGGGAGAGGGGGGAAAGGGCGGGCGTGCGCCGTGGGGCGGGGGTGGGGACGGCGCCGCGGCCCGGCTGCCAGCCAGGCAAAAAAGGCCCGTAGATCCGTGTGCTACCTCGGCCATGTCTAGCCAGCGGCCGATCCCAAGGGTCGGCACTAGCCGTGCACGCCACCGGGCTGCGAGCGGTGGAACGGTGCCGGGGGCAGACGTGGCCGGTGAACTACAACGTCGCCGAGATCACGCGCAGCGTCTGAAAGCAGCCGTCCGGGCCAGGCTACGAGCGGAGCTGTGGCCGTTACAGGCCAGGATCGGTTTGTTGCAAGAGCGTGTCGCCAGGTTGCAAGGGGCGCCCGGTGCTGCCAGGCGCAACCTACCAACACAGGGGCCGATTCAGAAGATGCGGGACATGGAAGCTGAACTGCTAGCTGCTATCCGGACCAACGATACCGCTTACCGGAAGGGGGTTCTTCAGAGCACGAGACAGAGATGGCACACAGCATGGCAGGAGTGGTGGGAGTGGGCACAGAAGAACGTCACGTCCGGGTACGAAGGGTACGTGGCGCAAGCCAAGGGAACCTGGGCCACCGAGCTGGCTGTCTTCTCGCAGCGGACGGGAGGTACCAGACTGTCTGACACTGACCGAGAGATTAACTTGCAGCAAGCTTTCGGCCCGTGGCTAGCACGGTGGTCCCAGTGGTGGGAAAAGGACGAGACACAGGCTGCGCTGCCGGCGCTAGCACTGCTGGACGCTATGTACGAGCTAGGGCAAAAGAAAGGCGAAGAAGCACGGGTGGTCAAGTACCTGACCAGCCTGGGTGCACAGCACCGGGAGGAACGAGAGGCGGCGGCGCGGCTCGAGCTGCAGCAGAGCGGGCAGGAACCACCGCGAGGGCCCGGAGAGACCAAACTGGCTGTCGCGGCGCGGCAGGTAGCGGGCCCGGCGGATTGAACGAAGCAGCGCGCCTAGCTCGTTGGTGCCTGGGCAGGGTGTGCCCGGATTGTGCGCTGTGGCGGCGGCGGAAGTCCTCCCCCCTTTTTCCCCGGTGGTCAGAACGAGCCGCGCGACGCTCTCGGTGGGTTGGTCCCAGCCCGCCCTGGTCGACCGACCGTGCGAGGCTTTTTCGGCCCCCTTCCCTGCTTTCGGGGGGTGGGGGGGAGCCGCACGGGCCGCCGCGCAATCGCGGCTTCCCGGCCGGCACTTAGTGCTTGGCTGTCCTGTTCATCTCTCTCCTCGCCACTTTTGCCCCCCTAGGGGACTCCGACGACAAGGTGGTCACTCCCCTCTGCCCTAGCCCTGAGGCCCCGCTTCTAGGCGCACGCTCGACCGGAATCTGCCCAGGTATTGTGCATAGGAGGGGCTAGCAATACTTTGACAAGCTCAGCCTTTTATTATTACAAGAACCTGCTGCTCCCCGCCAGTAGTCAACTGCTTCGTGGGCCAGCCGGGGAGGCGCCTGGTGAGGGGAGCTGTACCAGCTTAGGGGTGCTAAGCGCACTGTCCTGATCGTAAGGCATTCGTTCAAACAGACCCCGCCTGACCAATCTGTCCAGGAAATCCTTTCCCTCTCCTATGGCAGACTCGTAATAGACGCGACGGTCTTGCAGGCCAGGGTTTCGCGTCGGCGTCAGGGCCCAGGCGAGCTCCTGTAGCAAGCGACGACCGTGCCCCTTGCCAGCCACAGTGTGGTCTACCCCTATCTGGACCACGTCAATGGTGTCGTACATTTTGCCATCAGAGGGGCTCTTTCGCTGACTCATCTCGACAGTCGCAGCAAGAGGTACAGCGGCCCGAACAAGAAGGTGACTAGTGCAAGGGGCGCGTTTCGCAGCCGGCGCAGCGCCTGCAGCTGTCTGTCCAGCTCCGACCGAAACATTGCCAGTGTATCCTTGTCCTCCCACGTGAACTGTTGGAGCTCGTCGGGCGTGGGCGCCTTCAGGCCTCGTACCTCAAGGTATTTATCCTTTACCCGCCAGCCTCTAAGCGCGGCCCGTGGGTCGATGACTTCGTCTTCCTCACCCGCGCTGTCTCCTGTCTGGTATTCATCTTCCCCATCCAAACTACCAAGCACGGGCCGTTTCGCCTCCATAGCGTAGCCTTCCTCGTCATCCTCCTCTCCCGCGCTGTCTCCTGTCTGGTATTCATCTTCCTCACCCAAACTACCAAGCACGGGCCGTTTTGCCTCCACGGAGAAGCCTTCCTCGTCATCTTCCTCTCCCGCGCCGTCCCGCCTGCCATGTTCCTTGTCTGCGTGTGCTCCCAGGCTAGCTAGGCCCTCTCCATCGCGCCTCTGCTTCTTGGGCTGTCCTGCCTGCACACACACACGCATTGAGCGCAACAGGTGTGTCCCGCGTAGAGTGGGAAGCCAAAGGGTGGGGTCTGTGGTACCGATGCAGGGCTGTCCCTGTGGCATTCTTGACAACGCCTGCCCCTGGCCTCCCTATGGCTCATGTCTGTTTTCTTCTTGCGGCCGGACCCCCCAGGCGAGAGAAGCCCGCCTGACGGCGGCGCACTCGCGGTTCGGGGGGGGGGGGGGGGGGGAGGAGTGACCTCGCACGGGTCGGGGGAGCGGGGGGTGGGGTGGAACGGAGGGGGGGGGGGGGGGGGGGGGGAGGGCGAGCGGGGGGGGGGGGGGGGGGGGGGGGGGGGGGGGGGGGAAGGGTGAGCGTGACCCCCTTGGCTCTGGAGTGGCCTTGTTAGGGCTTGAATGTCAGCCTGGCAGAGGGGAAAAAAAGATGAGTACCCTGGCGGAGGTTAGCTGTCAGCAACCAAAGCACACTCAGAGTCTGGTGCTGGTCGCTGTACTTACCGGTAGAAGAACTCCCGGGCTGTTAACCGCTCTGTGTGGAGGAGGCTGGCGACGACCGAACCAGCACCGGCCCTCGGTACTGTATTAAAAACTATTCTCGCCTCTGGCAGTGTGTGTACAAGTTCCTTTTTTAATCAGTTCAAAACCTCCAGTTACTTAAGTAAAAGAACCTCCAGTTACTTAGGTACAAACAATTCACCAGGCGAGCGCTCACCCCGGATGCGACGCGCCAAACGGATGTCGTTGGTTCTGACAGTGATGCGTTTGGCATGGATGGCACACAGCTGTGCCTCTTCGAACAAGTGCACCAGGTAATCCTCCGCGGCCTCTTGCAAAGCGAGGATCGCCACGGACTGGAAGCGCAGGTCCGTCTTGAAATCTTGCGCGATCTCCCGGATGAGGCGGGCAAAGGGTAGTTTGCGCAGCAGCAGGTCCTGGGACTTCTGGTAGCGGCGGACCTCGCGCAGGGCCACGGTACCAGGGCGGTAGCGGTAGGGCTTCTTGACTCCACCGCTGACGGCGGCGGTCTTGCGTGCGGCCTTGGTAGCCAGTTGCCGGCGCGGAGCTTGGCCACCGGTGCTCTTGCGTGCGGTCTGCTTGGTGCGAGCCATTGTAGTGTTGGTGCTTACAAACTCTAGCGACAGAGGAATTCTGGCCTGGTTAGCTGCGCCCGACGAGGGGGCGTAGGGGGCGCGCGCCCGCGTGCCACGCGCGTGGTTGGAGCGCGTCGTCACTTGACGCGTGCGCTCGGGAGCGCGCGCCTATTTCCGCCCGGTTCTTCCACGCCCGCCGGACCCGCCAGAGCCGGGGCGAGGTCAGGGCCGGGAAGTCGGGATCTCCGTCCACCAGTCTGGGGCAGTACAACGAGTTTGGCGACCTAGGCACTATCCACCGTGAGCTCTACTCTACCCTGCCATTTGTGCTCCGCGTGGCCTTCCCCCTGGCCTGGAGCGCGGACGCGACGCCCGCGGGCGCGAGGCGGGACCTGCAGGTCCGGAACCAGCTGTACCGCGCGGTCGCACGCGCGCTGCACCTGCTGACCGGCGCACCGGCCGACGAGCTGGCGCTGCAGGTCTGTACCAACTCGACCCCTACCTCGCCGCGCCGGCACGTCTGGTACCTCGCCTGCCCCCAAGCAGAAGTCAGCCTCGGCCAGCTGTACCAGGTGTACCTGTTCGTCTGCCACGCGCTGGCCCGCGGCGCCGCCGCCCTGCTCGCCGCGGGGGTGGCGGGCGGGGAGCTGAACTGGTTCGACGTGCTCGACGTGGCCCGGCTCCTGGACGAAGGCTACGTCGCGCCCTGGCCCCCGGGCGCCGTGAACCGGGTCTATGTCGCGCGGCCCGGCGGCCTGGAGCTCGTAGGCGAGTACCTGACCACCGTCGTGCACGTGGTGCCGTCCTGGCTGCTACCGAACGAGGGCGAAGTCCTGCCACGCCTCAACACCGTGCACTGGATGTACACCTGGCGGCAAACCCTGGGCCGCGCGGCGGACCGCCTGCCCGGTCGGCGCGGCCTGTCCGACGGGGACCTGGCGCTGCTCCGGGAACGCTACCACCTGGGCGTCGGCCAGCTAGGGGATTGGTTCGAGCACTTCGTACCGGAAAGCAGCCCTTCGTTCTGCGCGGCGCTGCAGGCCGAATTGGAGTGCGGCCTGCGCGTCAGACCCGTGAGGGCGTTCCGTCTGGCGGCCGGCGGCGTGCTGGTCACGAGCGCCAACCAGGGCGGCGGCCGAGACTTCAGGGTGTTGACCACCAGCGGGCTCTGGTTGACCACCCTCGCGGAAAATCCAGACGACACCTTCACCCGAGACTACGGCCGCTCCTGGCTGCAGTCCCTGGTCAAGCTGCGCGAGGGGCTCGGCACGCCCGACGACACCGTCTTCCGGCTGGTGGCGGGAACGGCGGGCCTGCTGGCGGCGGTCCGTGCGCTTGCGCAAAGACTCCGCCCTGACTGCAGCGACGAGAGAGTGAACGGGGACCTCCACTCCGGCGGCCTGGTCTCCTACCGACTGTTCCGGCGTGCGTGCAGCCTCAGAGACCGGCCCGGGAGCGCGTAGCCCCTGGCGGACGGCGCCCCCCCCCCCCCCCCGGCCAGCGTGCCAAGCGAGCCTGACCTCTGTCCCTTGTAGCTCACGGGCCTGCCGGAACGTAATAGCTGAACATTTTATTATATACAAAGCTATTCCTTCTATTCTCTGCGCCAGCCCGAGGGTGCTATATAGTCTCTAAGCCGCTCCACTTTCTGCAATCTTAATACGCTCGTCTGGTCTGTGTTGTTGTTTTCAGGCAATGTCAGTGTTTCTAGCTGGTCACATCCGTAGAGTCTCAGTTCGATTTTGTGAGTTGTGGTTAGCTTGAAGGAAGTGAGCTCGTTGCAGCGAGTAAGGCTCAGCTGGATGCTTTCGCACTTCAAATCTGGAGGCAGCGCGACTTCCTCGATGTTGCATCCGTCGAACTGCAAGGACAGGACTCCGAGAATCTTGCACCCGGTAGGCAGCTCGAATTTCTTGATAAGACCACAGCTGGCAAAGACCAGCTTGATGTGCTCGCAAGTCAAATCCGGAGGCCACATGACTCCGCTAAGTTTGTTACACCCCCGAAAGGTCAGGTCCCAGGTCTTGCAGCGCGAACTAGGCCGGAACAGATTGAGCATCTTGCAATCCCAACAGCGCATCTCGATGCTCGGGCACACCAAACCTTCCGGGAGATATATTTCAGCGAGACTCGGACAGTCCCTGAATGTAAGGGTAAATTTGTCGACTTCCTGGACTTGTTTAGCATCATCGAAGCCAATTTTCAAGCGACTGGATATTTGGAAATCGGTAAGCTCGGGCAGCCACGAAAATTCCAGCCTCAGGTTTTTACAGCTCAGTTCTGCGGGCAGAGCAAATTTAGCGAAGGTATCACACATCGAGACATCCACTGTAATGTCGCCATCAATGATCCAACTCAAGGGCAACGCCAGTGAAGCGAGGCTGGGTAACTGCTGGAGCTCTAGTTTGACGCTTTTGCACCTAAGGTTCATAGGAAGTTCAACGTTGCTGAGCCCGTCTGACAGTCTGCAACTTAGGTCCAGACAGCCTCTAGCAAGCTTTGGCGTAGCGCTGCCCTGCTCGTGGTTTGCTTTCGGAACGAATCGTACTGTTTCAAGCCTGGGACAATACATGACAGTAATCTTGTCATCCAGCGCATCGAGACGCCGAGCGAGCACGATCTGTCGTACCGGACATTCGCTCAAAGCAACATGTCTGAAAGCTTCGACATCTACCTCTAGGTCGTCTGTGCCCGACCGTTTGATAACAAGCCATTCGAACCGATCCTGGTGATCCTCCGAACGTTCTGCCGTAAGAGCAAACTTCTTAAGCTCTGCACAGCCGAGCAACAAGAAGGTTGTGTGGCTTTGCAGCCTGAGCCTCGTCTGCATAAGGTGGAGTTCCTGGACTTGTCCGTTACTGACCTTGAATTCTTGCATCTTTCGTAACTCTAGCGTCATTTTGTGCAGGCACAAATGCTTGATTGGGATGTCTGTTGCGAAAGGAAAGCACGCCCCGTTGTTCTCGTCCAGAATCAAATGATTTCCCGTGTCTTGTATGTTGGATTGCTGCCTGGAAATAACTAAGACTTTGAGCTCCTTGTTATCCATCTCACTAAAAAAGAGATCCTTGGTCACTCGACTCATGGCTTCCCAGTAGGCTAGTTTGTTTGCGACAGCTAGAACAGGCATCGGAGCAAACTTGAGCTTTCTCCGGTTCCGCATGTCCTTGACCAGCTCGTCCCATTGTTCTTCATCGCCCGGCCTCTTGAGCTCCGTAAAGCCGAGGACATTTCGGCCGTAGGTAACTGCATTGAGTTGCTCTCGATCGCGTCCAAGCTCGAACTCCGTTCGGGCTGTGGCCAAATCTTCTCCGAGGGTCAGACAATAGCGGTAGAGGAGGTACCCTGCTATCAAAGCTTTCGCTCGCTCGTTGGGGTCGGTTTGGATATTGCGGCGCGTGGCACCTACATTAGCCTCTGCCGTATCGCCACTGAATTCGGTAATAGCCTCGACGAGTTCTCGGATGTCAAAGACTTTGGGTTCGGTCCTGCGTTCCATTCTATTGGTATTCATTGTTCTTACCTAAGATTACAAAGCGTCGTCGGCCAGCCCTCTCCTTTTGTCACCCAAGCTTCACTGTCAAAGTTCCTGTTAGGATACTTACCAAGGGAAGAAGGCACCGCCGTGTAGCCGGGAGAGGGGGAAAGCGAGAAGCAAACAAGCTGTTTGAAGGAAGGGAGGGGGTGGGGTGGGGGGGGTGGGAAGGGAGGGGGCGAAAACTAAACTTTTTTTAATTTGCAAGGATATATAATAGAATGTTCAGCACGGGAAAGACAGAAAGAGCGGGCTCAGGGGATGCCGGCCAGTCAGTCAACAAAACACTTAATATATAACAGAATGTGCAGCTATTACGTAGCTCACGGGCCTGCCGAACGGGGCGCGTGCGCCTCCAGCCATGATCTGAACCAGTGGGGTACGCCACCGCCGCCGTGCACTGGCTGTTGACTGACTGGCCGGCATCCCCTGAGCCCGCTCTTTCTCTGTCTTTCTCGTCTCTCTGTGTCCTCCCCTTCGATGGATGGTTGGGAACAGTCATTAAAAAGCCCGATGAAGCCGTTCCCGGCACGGGGGGGGGGGGGGGGGGATGCACCTGCTTCCCGGCCCAGACTAGACGCTGGCGGACACGACCGGCGTGGCCGCCGGGCCCGGGGCGAGGGAGGCGGAAGGGTGGGCGGGGGGAGGAGAGGGAGGCGGAAGGGTGGGCGGGGGGGAGGAGAGGGAGGCGGAAGGGTAGGCGGGGGGGAGGAGAGGGAGGCGGAAGGGTGGGCGGGGGGGAGAAGAGGGAGGCGGAAGGGTGGGCGGGGGGAGGAGAGGGAGGCGGAAGGGTGGGCGGGGGGAGCGGCGCGCGGCCGTGCCTCCGCCCACCCCCTTCCCGTGCCGGGGCCACGCCGGCGGGGCCACGCCGCGCCCGGGCCAGTGCATGAGCTTCACGCGCTTTGAAGACCTGCTGGGCGCGGGGGGCGCGGACGCAGAGGAGGAGGAGGACGAGGGGGGCGACGGCCTCCCGCCGGACAGCGCCGGGTGGTTGGACTACGGCCGGGACGACGAGGACACCGGCTCCTCTTCTTCCAGCGACGACGACGACGCCCCCGCGGGGAGTGACGCCCCGGAGGGCGCCGCCGAGGTGTGGTTCGACCCGCGCGGCGAGGACCCGCGCGGTGAGCTCGAGCAAGAGCTCCGTGTCCTGCGGGCGTTCCTGGAGTCCGCCTTCAACCCGGCGCGCTGGGGGCGCGTGGCGGCGCCGAGCACGGCGCGGCAGCACGTGCGGCGTGCCAGGTTCTTCGCGGTGTACGCCGCGCACACGCTGCCCGGCCAGGTCCGGTGCCTGCGGGAGGCGCTGGCCCAGGACGGCGAGCGGGCCAAGCAGCTGCTGACGGGCTTCGCCGAGGCTATGAGCCCGCGCTGGAAGTCGGCGACCCTGGCCGGCTACCTGGCCACGCTGCTGCAGGTCAGGGCCATGTTCTGGTCGGAGTTGTGGCAGGCCCGCCTGTACCCGGACGTCTCGCGCTGGCTGGGCAACCTGCACCGCCAGGCCCTGGCGTACGCCGCCATGGAGGGGCGCTATGCGCCGCCCGAGCGGCCGGCGCAGTCCCTGTGGGACCTGCAGAGCCTGTTGTTTGCGGCCATTGCCGATTACCTCCACCATTACCCCGAGGACCGAGAGCGGCGCTCGTCGGTCCCGCTCACAGAGGAGCGGTGGCCGGACTACCGGGAGGGCGTGCTGCGCCCCGCCCGGGTCGCCCTGCTGTGCTTGACCCTGACGCCGCCGGTGTCGAGGTCGTACATCCTGCGCAATCTCGAGTTTGGCCGCTCGTTGGAGCGCGACGTGGAGCAGGGCACGTGGTGCCTGAGCCTCACGGACCCGTTGGCGCTGAGCTCGCAGCAGAACAAGACGCGCGCCACGTACGGGGGCTACCGGCTGCCGCGCAGCCCCAACAGCTGGCCCGCGGCGAGGTTCCCCCCCAGAAGTGCCCGTGGCCCCGGGGCTTCCAGCTGCGGGACGGCCGGCGGTCGGCGCTGGACTTTTGCCTGCTGGACCTGCAGCAGCGCGTGCTGCCCCCGCTGCTGGGGCAGGCGGCGGCGGCCGGCGGGCCGACCGCGCTGTTCCCCCGGGCGCTCAAGTACCGGACGCGGGCCGGCTGGTCCCGGCACGCGGCCAAGCGCCACGAGCCCCTGGACGGCCGCGACTGGGCGCTCTTCTTCCGCGAGGCGTGTGAGCACTACGCGTCGAAGCTCGTAGTCGACGGGCAGGAGTTCCAGCGCCCCGCGGGCTGGAGCCAGTACCTGGTGCCGAAGAACACGCGGCCGGCGAGCGAGACGATGGTGCGCAACCTGGAGGGCCAGGAGGTGGGGGCGGAGCTGGGCCTGCGCGCCGCGCCCGGCCAGCGGACGGCCGTGACGGCCGACGACCTGGCCATCTTTGCGTTCGGGTCGCAGCACTCGGTGCGCACGGTGGAGCGCTCGTACCTGCTACCCAGCTACTTTGAAGAACGCGCGCGCAAGCTGGTGGCGTGGATCGATTCGGGGCTGCGTGAGCCGCACTGGACCGCCGAAGTCAAGCAGGAGAAGCTGCAAGTGACGCGCAGCCAGGCGGCCCAGAAGTTCTGCCAGCAGTTCTCGCTGCGCGGCCCCGTGCTGGAGCCCTTGCCGGCGGCCGAGGCAGCGCGGCGCGCCCGCGACCGGGCGGCCGTGCGCAACCTGCGGGGCTACACCATCCTGAACCTGCACGCGCAGCTGGGCCAGGCCGAGGCCGGCCAGCACGTGCCCGCGCGGGCCGAGCCACGGCCGTGGCCGGCCGTGGTCGTGGTGGATGACCCGGGCTTCGACGTGGTGGGCTTCCAGCAGGTGTACGGCCTCGACGCCAGGCAGGCTGCCAGGGCCCTCACGGCCTTTTGGCAAAAGCGCCCGGACCAGGGCGCGCTGCACGGGGTCCGTATCTACGTCGCCCGCACACTGCTGAGGGAGGGCGAGGAGGCCCTCCGGAAGGTAGTGGGGGAACCCCCGGCGGACCTGGCGTCCAACTGGCAGGCGGCGAAGGAGTACCAGACTAAGTACGGGCGGGCTTTGCTGGCAAACGCCTGGTACTGGGAGCGGGGCGTGGCGCACTGCCTGCCCCCGCACCAAGAGGTGGAGGCGAAGAAATGGCCCGACGCCCGCCAGCTCGCTCAGCCTTACTTCTTCCGTTTCCGGATCAGGGACCGCGCGTACGGGGGCTGGCACGACCGGTGGACGACGGCGGCCGACGTGTTGGCGTGGTATGGAGCGAAGCGCGGCCACTTGCTCGCCAGCTGGTGCACAAGGCAGGGCCTGGCCGTCCAGTCCAAGCTGCAGGCGTACTTGGACGCGCTGCGAGTCAGGTCGGCGCAACGCCTGGCCGCGCCGGCCGACCAGTTCGTGCTGGTCCAGTGGGTCGGCACCGCGCCCGAGCGCACCGAGGGCTACGAGCCTGCCGGCCGCGAGTACTGGGGGCCCTGGTACGACCGCAACTGGGCCTGGCTGCCGGTCGCGTTGCTGCAGAAGGAGTACAACCGCGCGGACTGGACCGTGACCTACGACTTGCTGACCCACCGCCTGGGCGTGCACGGCGAGTTTGCCCTGTACCTGCCCCCGGCCGTGGTGGCCGAGGTCCGCAGCCAGGCCCGCGTCGTCGTCGTCGCGCCGCCCGCCGCTCCGCCCGCCACTCTTGCGCCGGGCGCCGGCAAGCCAGGGGGCGGGCGGCGCGCCCAGAAGAAAGGGTCTAAGCGTGGCGCGGCGGGCGCGTCCTGAGTCCCCCCCCCCCCTCCTCTGCGTCGGCTGCTTGGGCGTCGCCACGCCGGGGGTGGTCATCCGGTACTGCCGGCTGGGGAGGGCAGGGGTGCCCCCCCCCCCCTCTAGGCCGCACCCTCTTCCCCCCCTCTCTCACACGGCCGCACGCGGCCTGGTTAAGCAAGAGCCTCTGTAATAAAGAAATACTTCCCTAGGGCGAGGCAGCCGCCGCCTCCCTGCTGCCTGCCCTGGCGGTCCTGCTGCCTGCCCTGGCGGTCAGGGGCAACTAGCCAGGGAAAGAGAACTAGCCGGTTAGCCATACTGGGGGGGGCCAGACTGTACAACCCCTGCCTTTTGCCTGCCGGCCGTCCCTTCCCTCCCCCCCCTCTGGGGGTGTGGCCGTGCCGGTGTGCCGGCCGTCCCTTTTCCCCTCTTGGTGTGTGGCCGCCTCCCCTCGTGCCGGTGTGCCTCACGCCGCTCGGGGTCCGCTCGGGGGTCCGCGCGGGTCCGTGCGGAGTCCGCTCGGGGGTCCGTGCGGGGTCAATCGCACGGCCGGAGCCGGAAGAAGGCGTCCCCCAGGGGGGGTGGCCGGCCACTAAAAAAACTCCAGTAGGACGACTCGGGGTGGGAGGCCTGTCCCAGGCTCTCGCCGAGGAAGGTGCGGCCGTTGCGTTCAAAGAGTGACTTCTCGAACGGGTCCCGCTCCAGCTTCTCGTAGCCGCTGCGGCTGACGGGCAGCAGCGTGCCCGTGTGCGTCATCACGCGCGACAGTGTTTCGGTGTGCAGCTGGTTGAGGCCCCCGATGCCCGCCAGGGACCGGCCCAGCTCGTACGCAGGCACAGCGCCGCCGCCTCGATGCCGAGCAGCTGGTACGCGAGGGAAGGGTCGCTGAACTCGACGGTCTCGGGCACCCACTCCGGGCGGGCGAGCAGCTTGCGCAGCCGCTCCAGGCTGACCTGGCCCGGCTGCAGCGCCAGGCTGAGCACGGACGACGCCCGGTCGTAGCTGGCCTTGGCGACGCCGGTCGCGGGCCAGCAGGCGGCCAGGGCCCGGCGCAGGGCCGACGTACAGAACAGCTCGGTGCTGTTGTACTGGTACGTGCTGGCGCGCACCCGGCGGGTGGTGGGCGGCCGCGCCGGGGACACACCGCCACCGGCGGCGGGGGCCGGCGGCCGCTTCGGGGACCCGTCGTCCCCGGCGGCGGGCCGGACCAAGCGGGCGAACAGGTACAGGCGGGCGTGGGGGGGCACGGCGTCCCCGGCGGGGGCCTCGACCCAGGCCGACAGCGCCAGGAAGGCGGGCAGCTGGGCGTGGACGGCCGCGACCACCAGGCGGTGGGTCAGCCCGCGCCGGGCGCAGGCCTCGCCGTCCAGCTCGAGGACACAGCCCTCCGCCGACACCGGGGCGCCGCCGCCGCCCCCCCGCCGGCGGCGCACGCGCCCCCCGCCGGCGTCCAGGTCCCGGTCCTGCTGGTACAGCCAGAGCGCCCGCCCGCGCGTGGCGGCCTGCGCCTGGGCCGCGCGCAGCTCCTGGTGGTAGTCCCGGAAGCCGTGCAGCTCGAGGCAGAGCTCGTACGGTTCGAGCTGCTCAAAGAGGTTGACGAACTCGGCGGGCGCGCTGCCGCTGTGCAGGGCCGGCACGCGGCCGCGGGCCGCGGGGTCGAGCCCGCGCCAGCGCTCGATCTCGGGCAACGAGCGCACCCGGCCGAGCACAAAGTAGTCCCGCTGCTTCGGCTGCAGCCTGGTCAGGGCCAGGATGCGCGGGAGGCCCTCGGTGGACCGCATGACGCTGCTGGCCTTGTGCCGGGTGTTGAGCGTGAGCTGGATGCCCAGGTGGCCGTACGAGGAGGCGGCCAGGCCCCCCACGGAGTGGCCAAAGTGCAGCAGCGAGCGCCCGCAGCAGTACAGGACCTGCTTGAGCAGCGCCTCCAACAGGCCGAGCGACAGGGCGTAGACGCCGGCCGCGCGGTGGGCCGTGAGCTCCGACGAGACGTACGCCTGCGGGCTGGACCAGGCGTCCTCGTCCGGCGATTGCAGCAGGGCCAGGACGGCGCGCTCCACGAGCTCGTGGGCCCGGGCGGCCTCGCGCTCCGGTTCGAGCGGTGCCTCCCGTGCCAGCGCCGGGTAGCCCCGGCGCACCCGGCACACCAGCTCCGGCAGGCCAAAGGGCGCCTGCGGGGCCCAGGCCGCGTCGGGGCGGACGAGCGCCGCCCGCCAGCGCAGGCGGGCGAACAGGGCGACGGAGCGCCGCACGCGCTCCTCCTCGGCCGGCCGGACGCCCAGCTCTGTCTGGACCGCGGCCCACAGGTCCCGGCAGTGGCCGCACGCGCCCGTGGCCACCGGCGCCCCGGCGGGCGGGGGGCGCTCGAGGCACCGCGGGAGCAGCGGGTGCCGGCCGCAGGGCCTGGCGCGCTGCTGGTGTTGCTGCTGCAAGAGGTCGGCGAGCCGTGACTCGACCGGGCGCCAGTGGAGCCCGTCCTGCAGCCGGCCGGGGAAGTCGATGACGCAGTCCCGCCCGCGCACCAGCAGGCCCGGGGGCGCCAGGTAAGCGCCCTGCAGCACAAAGTTGAGGGTGTGCTGGAAGTAGCCCGTGGTGGCCACGGTCCGCACGTTCTGGCCCACGACCTCGCGCGACGCGGGCATGTGCCAGCCGAAGCTGCGCAGCGACAGCCCGGCCAGGAAGGACTCGGGGACAGAAGGCGGGAGAATATGCATTTTGCTATATCGATGACATTATCGTATACTCTAACACAATGGAGGAGCATATCGATCATTTGTCCGATATATTCAGGCGCATCGGAGCTTTTGGCCTGAAGTGGAATCTAAAGAAGTGTCAACTTGCCAAGACGAGTGTGACATACTTAGGGTACGAGATCTCCCATAATCGAGTCGCGATATCCAAAGAGAAGAGGGAGAAGATTATGAATCGACCGATACCAAAGAACCGCACTGAATTGCACTCATTCCTTGCGATGGCGCAATACTATAGCCAGTTTATACCCGATTGGGGTGCAACACGGGCTAAGTTGGAGAAAATGATAGATTTTGGAGACTTTGAGAAGTGGGGCGAAGAGGCTTTGCAAGCGTTTCATGCGCTCAAAGATTTTATTTATAAAGACCCGAAAGACGGAGGACTGGTGTTAACGATGCCCGACTTTACGAAACAATTCGTAGTCGATACAGACGCATCTAAGTTTGCGATTGGGGCTGTATTACAACAAGAGGATGAGGAGAAGAAGTTACGCCCAATCATGTTTATTAGTAGGAAGTTGTGTGCGGCGGAGAGAAACTATTGCACAAGGCAAAGAGAGGCGTTGGCGGTGGTATGGGCCCTCAAGAGGCTCAGAGAGTATTTGTGGGGAGGACCTCAATTTACTGTCAGAACTGATCATCATATCCTGTTATGGTTGATGAATCATGAACAGACTGGACGGCTGGCGCGGTGGCAAGCGTTCTTGTCTTGTTTCGATTTTACAATGGTCCATCTACCGGGAAAGCGAAATGTGGTCGCTGATAGCCTCTCTAGGCTAGAGTTTAACTCAGAAGTATCGGCGTTGGTGTCCACGGTGGAGATGGAAGACTTGTCCACTGACAAGATGTATGAGGTCAGCCACGTTGAGGCGATGGAGATGGCGAGTGGAGTCCGATATGACCGCACAGGTCTACGGTACAGTCCACAAGGCCCGGATCACGGGATATGTTATGAGCTACATACCCAGGAGGACGCTGAGTGGTCCTATGAGGTATATGAGAATGCGAAGGCGAACATAAGAGAGGAAGAGGAGACGCAGGATGTTTATGCGGAGCCTCCTCAAGAGCGGAGAAGTGACCTAGACGATGACCCGGAAAGAATCGGATACGGCTAGAAGATGGTACTATCCATATAGCCTCGCCTACCGCATGGAGGCAACAACAGGCTCAAGATCCGGAGTTTAAGGAACTCATACAGTTATATCAGAACCCGGATGAGCTAAAGATGACGAAAGCGATCAAAGATCAGGTGAAGGAGATGGGATGGAGAGATGGTCTACTGCGGTACAAGGGCCTTCACGGTCGCTATGCGTCACAGCCGGACCCTTTGGGTACCGGAGAGTCTGAGACGATTTATATTTGTCGCAGCCCACAATTGCCCACTTTTGGCGCATCCGGGTCGACAACGAACTCACATGTTCGTAGCGAGGCAATTCTGGTGGAAGAAGATGAAGGAGGAGATAGATCAGGCGGTGGATGCATGCATCCCGTGCAAGATAAACAAAACACCACTGAAGGCAAATTTCGGCCTGATTGGCGAATTTCCTCTTCATGCGGGGATGTTTGAGTTTATACACATTGATCATGTGGGACCTTTCCCAGAATCGAAGGATGGTTACAAATACCTCCTCACGGCTATTGACAGAGCCACCAACTATGTGTGGATCATCCCTGTCAAAGACGTTACCGGCAAGACGACGGCCGAGGCGCTGATCGATAGGATCATCTCACAGATCGGAGTACCAAGAAATGTTCTGATCGAGGCTCGGACTTTAATAACGAGGTCATCGACAAACTATCTAAGTATTACGGGATGAAATGGCAATATGTTCCTGCCTATAACCCGCGAGCAAATGGGAAAATCGAGCGGGTACACAGACCCCTCAAAGCCTCACTAAAGATGCATTGCACGAAGAAGGAGAATCAAAGAGCATGGGTCGAGGCAGCACCATCATTTGCGTTTGCAATGAACTGTCTACCCTCTACGGCGTTAGGAGGCTCGAAGAGCTCAATCTTGCCATATCAGTTAGTATATGGGCGTGAGCCTGATATCCCGACTTCGCTCCTTCACCCAAAAGACACTTGGGCGGATGCGGATGAGTTGTTTGGGATGAGACTTAGAGTGAAGATGGAGGCGGAACAAATAGTCAGGGCGCATAGAGAGGCGGAGCGCCGAAAGACTGATGCTGAAGGGGTGCGACAAGCGCGCTTGGATCAGATCAAGTTTCGGGTTGGGGATATTGTACTGTTGTACCATCCTCAGGTCCCGAAAGGAGTCAGCTCTAAGCTGTTCACTCACTGGAAAGGACCTTATCAGATTATGGAACAGACGGGACCTCTGAACTACAAGATCAGGGGTAGAGGGAAGGTGCAAATTGTGAATGTAAGAAGGCTGATTAAGTATGATCCCTTCTTACTGGAAGATGAATCCGTTGAGGAGGCGTTAAAACGGATGAAGGATGATTTCAAAGAGGTACCGCCCATCCACAAGGAGGCTGGCATAGACCAAGACGATGCTTATCGGGCACCGATAGCTGAGAAGGAGGAGAGTGAGGTGGACAGTAAGGAGAAGACTGACCGCATAAGCGCGGTGGGGACTCAGTCTAAGTCTCCGCGAGAGCATAGCGGAAGAAGGAGAAGATCATAGAGGCGCAGCTAAGGAGAGCGCGGAATGATCTTATCAACGACCAACCGAGGAAGGCGATGAGGTCGATGGGATCAAAGGGCGTCCACCAGGAGGAGGAGGGGACGGACACTGACCAAAACGCGGGCAACGTTGAGATTGTCCATGAGCGATGGAAGGAAGGCGATGCGATAGCAACCATCGCATGGGTGAAAGATGCTTTCTATCTGATGAGACCAGCGGAACAACATGTCGCTGATGACACTCTTTCAGACTTATACTTGATGCGGGTCGTGGCGGTCCCACGATAGATGCGTGTCACACGGACACTCAAAATATCATCAGCCGCAAAAATAGTACAACCGATACTCCAGTTTTGGAGAAGTATGGACCCGGTTGAGGATCCAAAGGCAAGACATTATCTGCCAATATAAAGACGCAAAAAGTCTCGAGACATGGGATGATACAATTACTCCCAGAGACAAGGATTACACTGCGTGGACCATTCAGACACTGCCAAGAGGAGTGCTTGATGTCCCTTTTGAATTATCGTTGGGCGGAATCCCTAATAAGATCTGGGACATTCTCGAACAGTCAAAGTTCGATCTGACTTTTGTTGGTGGTCCTCCACCAGGCAAAGAAATCCGCGCCAGACGACGAAGGCAGGGACAAAGAAACTATTTTTCTTTACGCGTCTCAAACAAACTGGTTGATTGCCCACGGCGTATCATGATTTGATCATGCATCATCAGTTATCAATATGAATATTAAAAAGACTCAGCGATATAACTTGGCATTCGATCGCAACATACGAGTGCGAAAGGTCGATCGACGATGATACTACACCGTATACGGGGATCGCTAGTGTATTGAGCGATGGTGTTCCCGGGTATGACCCTTTCCAAGTCCTGGGATGATGTTCTCGAAAATGAAATGTTTTCTGAAACTTTCAGTAAATTATTTTTACGATAGATTATATACTGTCGTACCTGAGCACGGTCAATCTCTACTTGTGTCGGTATATCGCAGGGTCGGGTACATACACCTCGACTTCGGATATAGCTATTAGGACTGGCCCCCTAATACTATATCATAGGATATCCGCCTTATACAAGGGTATGTCATCAAAAAAGACAATGTACTTACGATCTCCCTGTGAATAATAATAATAATAATGATAATAATAATGATAATGATAAGAAGAAGAAGGAGATCAAAGGGGGAATCGTACTACAGCACCACGTTGCTTGTATTTTTTATTAATAGTACGTTTGTTCTTGACATACTGCCGAGAAAAAAAAAAAAAAAAAAAAAAAGAGAGAGAGAGAGAGAGAGAGAGAGAGAGAGAGAGATTGAGGGGAAGGAGTTCAAAAATCTACAAGAATGGCTGGAGAATCCGCTTTGACGTGCCGTATGAGGATATATTTATCGTCTTTTAGCGTCTATCCGTGGGTCGATGCGCTGTGTGGCATGACTCCATAGCGCATACTATTTGCAGAAAGAAATCAGAAGGTGTATGACGAAAATGCTATTTCCGTCGTAAAATCGGGAGGGGGTACTGTAGGCATCACCCCCCGGATAGCCGGTAAAAAGTACCTTTCCTGGTGACAGGTGCACCAGCTTGTTTTTCAGTATTATTTGTCCGGATTGGACCTGATGCCATTTTATTCCTGGTCTGTTGCCGTTTTTCTTTTTGGCTTCACTGAGCTAATATAACGAGACATCATTCTCATCTTTTGAGGACTGTGTTTGGTTGTATTACCAACTTTTTACGAGCTATCGTTGGGGGCATTACAATTAAACCACTATTGTCGGCAGGAGATCTAGACATACATCATATTGAAACTCACAGAACGCCCCTAGCCACATCCTAGACTAGCTAGACATCCTATGTGCCCTGCGCGCCGAAAATTTAAACTTGTTCCATACCCCGTTGATTTTATTAGCGACTCCAGATTGTTACCGTTGAATAGTACGATGATGATGTCAAGTTAATAACCGATAACTGTCCTAACGATATGAAGACTGAGGAATACCTAAACTAGCTAAAGTCTAGAAAGTAGGGACTCCGTAGCCTCCCGGCAGACCAAGGATAACCGACAGACCGGAACGATAAGTATTGCCATGTATACCGGGTGGGCCGGCATAACTCAATTAATAATTATCATAAGTTCATCCGCATCTAATAATTTAAACCTTTAAAAGGCAAACAGTTACTGTGGCAGCCTTTTTAGGACTTTAGCTATCATTTTCCCTGTATTTGCGTATGCCGGCCGGACACTTTGAATTACATTTTAGTATATACGGCAGTTGCCTTTCTGCCCTCGCTTGCTTTTGCTTGTGACTCAGTTAATCTCTGGGACAGAACACTGGACAACGAGAGCCTGAGGGTCGTACTTTACTTTATTAGAGATGGACGATACCAACACGTCACCTAGCGCCACAAACCCCCCAAAGCTTTGAATTCACCGTTACACTTAAAGTGATATAAGTAAAATAGGTAATTGTCATTGGGTGGGCCGGTATGACTAAATACTATTGTTAATAAATTGTCCATTGCTCCCCCTATTTAGGAATAACGGCCCCATCTACCTTATGCCACTAACCGCGCATATATGATGGTAAATATTTGTAGTCCTATTCAGAAATTACCGGAGCCGTACTAACAACTGTATGCACTAACTCTAAAAACTAACTTCGGAAGTCACGCTGAAAAACTTGACTTATGAAAGAGCGTTAAAAAGTCACAGTCGTTGCGCCGCCCCTCGCGCTCCCCCGTTCTTCGCTTCCTTGTAGCCGCCGAGTCCCTTAGCTTCCCGGCTCCCATCCGCCATCTTGCCGACGCTGTAGTCTGCCGCCAGGGTCATGTAATCGCCGCTCTGGGTCCGAGCCGCTGTCGAGGTCGCTGTCCGCCCCACTGTCGTCCCTTCGGTCCTTGTGAGCCTTTCTCCCGCGTTCCTCTTGGAAGGGGCTTGACTTGTTGATTGCGATCCCGGCCTTTCCTTTCTTCTTACGCTTGGAGCGCTTCTCCTTCTCTTTCTTCTTCTTTTCAACTAACGGTTTGAGTGGGCTAACTTTGTTTTGCTCCCCCATGACTGACTCTCTCTTTCCTGATCTGTATGTAACCCGCAAAATCGCCCTCTCAACAGACCATAAGCTGCCTCTCGCAACAACACATTCTCACTCTCCATGTCATGAGTGCATACAAAACATTGCTGCTCACCTGACACTCGCCCCTCACATTGACGATAGACTACTCTCTCTTGTACTGCCTTCACTTTGCCCATGTGGGCCTTCTTCTTGACCATGCCTTCTCTCTCTCGTGTCAAAAATCTCGTCATCTCTCTCAATGCTTTTACCCTCTCACTTTCTTCATCTGTGTCAGAAGTGTCTGACTCACTCCCCCTACCTAACTTTCCACGTTCCCCTTTTTCTCTCTTTTCCTTCTCTCTCTGTTCTTCCTTCTCACCTGGCTCTTCTCTCGCCTTCTTCATCTCTGCACATTCATGTAGTCTGTGCTCACCCCCACACATCCTACACTCCTTCTCACATGCTGAGAACACATACCCCTCCCTGTTACAATTGAAACATTTCATGTCTCCTTTCTTCAAAGTCTTCTTTCTCGTTCCTGTTCCTTTCCCTCCCCCTTTCTTGTTAGTGGTGGTGTGTTTATACCTACAGTTAGATCTGTCACAGCTGCCTGACTCTTCAAACAGATAGCACACCCCAGGCACACCACGCATAGTGACTGACCTCTCTGTATGAGCAAAACGACACTCATCCCCCCACTTGCATCCACTCTCTCTTTGAAACCAAAAACAAACGCCTCTCTGCCCTTCCTCTCCTTTGTTGGCATCTTTTCCTGCGTGTGCTTTTTCCTTGTTCATCTTCTTCTCTCTTTCTTTGTTTCGGTCTATTTCCAACGCTTTTTCTTCCAACTCCTCCCACCATTCCTCAAAAGACCATGCAAGCTGCTTCTTATTCATCTTCAGCGTGCTCATCCATCCTCCCTAATCCTTCCTCACCCCCTCTGACGCATACTGAGTCTCAGGGTTTTGTAAGGCATTAGTGATTATAGTTTCCATTGTTCTATTGGGTGTTTTATGGCCTACTGCCTTTAGCTCTTCATCTAAAGCAACAAATGCATCAAACTGCGGAGCATAATCACATCCCTCATCAAACGTCCATGCATTCATCGCATTTATTTTATCTTGCACATCCTCCTCACTCACCTTACCAAACCTTTTGGTCAGTCTGGCCCACACAGTGTGCAAGTTCTGACCAAAGTCTGGTGCGGTGTCTCTCACCAAATCTGCCACACTCCTCTTGGCTTTACCTACTAGCTTATCAAACACAAACGAAAAAGCTTCCTCTCTCTGCCTTTTCATCTCATGCTCCAAACTCTCCTCATATGTCATTATCATTCTTTCTTCCTTCTCTGTTTCCTCTACTTGCTCCTTGCTCTTCGTCTTGATTGTTGTCGTTGCTGGTGTGGAATAAGTAGGTGAGGCTGACTACTACCTCTCCCTCTCCTCCACCTGCTTCGGTTGAACTTACAGGTCAAGAATTGGAGGTACCTGTTACTAATAGAACATGATAAAGGTGAAAACGCGACTGCAGTGTAAGAACCTGCGGTTCTGAGGTCGGAAGATATGTACATTAGAATAAGAGGAAGAGAGAGGGAGAGAGAGAGGAGAGAGAGAGAGAGAGAGAGAGAGAGAGTGAGAGAGAGAGAGAGAGAGGGAGGGAGGGAGGGAGGGGGAGGGAGGGAGGGAGGGAGGGAGGGAGAGAAATATATATATCTAGATGAGAGAGAGAGAGAGAGTTGTTATAGTTGTTGTTGTTGTGATTGTCGTAGTTCTTATGATAGCGGCTGGCCCCAGGCGTCGACGGGAGTGGGGAGCGGGTATATGGGCGCACCACAACTGCACGCACACATATTTCAACACGACATTCCATGGGAATATTGGTCAACATTCCCTTTCTCCCTCCTTGCCCCCCCCCCCCCCCAGCCCTATATATATATACATATATATGTATATACATATATATATATATCCCCCCCCTATATATATATATATATATATATATATACTTCCTCTAAGGCATACTGATGCAGCTGATGGCACGATCCGTTTCCGGACATGAGCCTCCATGCCCTTGTTCGAGGTGCTCCATCCCCACCTAGTCAGTCTCTCGACTGATTATAGGGGCCACCTATGGA
>WBZZ01004361.1:202500-205000 GCA_019918135.1 Paulinella micropora
CCTTCTGGTCCACACAAACCATGATTTATTCTGACAGGGGTGCCGAAAATAGGCAACAAAAAAAAAAAAAAAAAAAAAAAAAAAAAAAAGGAATTTTGGCGTTCAGGACACTCCCCAAATATTTGCGTGAATTCCAAAAAAAACTATATCAACATCAACATCGAGTCTGAGGCTAGCCACCCTGCAAATATGAGCTCCCAACTCCTGGTTCATACAAACCATGATTTATGGGGCAGGGGGTGCAGCAAATAGACCAAAATACAAGGAATTTTGGCATTCAGGACACTGCCCTAAAGCAAATATTTGCGTGAATTCCAAAAAAATTATATCAGCATCAACATCGAGTCTGGGGTTAGTCACCCTGCAAATATGAGCTCCCAACTCCTCCTTGTTCAAACCATGATTTTCGGGGATAGGGATGCGGAAATGCAGAGGGGGGGGGGGGGTACACAATTTCAATTTTATGGGGCAGGGGGTGCAGCAAATAGACCAAAATACAAGGAATTTTGACATTCAGGACACTGCCCTAACGCAAATATTTGCGTGAATTCCAAAAAAATTATATCAGCATCAACATCGAGTCTGGGGTTAGTCACCCTGCAAATATGAGCTCCCAACTCCTCCTTGTTCAAACCATGATTTTCGGGGATAGGGGTGCGGAAATGCAGAGGGGGGGGTACACAATTTTAATTTTTCCCTCCCCCAAACCCCCCACCCCCTACTCCCAACATCTTTCAGGGGTAATAATAATAATGATAATAATAATACTGAGACCGGTTTCCATCCTTCGCCTGGCATGATGGAGATAAGATAATTAGTACTCCACTTGATTGATAAGTGATAAGATAAGTAGTAAAACGGTCAGCTGTCACGTCTTGATCTCTCTCCCTCCTCGGCCGCACGTCTGTATAAAAAATAGACATCGTATGGTTTACATGCATGTATGGAATGTATGGATGTACGGGGCCTGACATTCAGCCTCCCGTCGTGGATATACATTTGTACATATATGGGCATAAACATGCGTAATGTACACAATCTAACATACATAACCTTGCATGAACAATTGAAGAAATGAAGAATGGAAATTCAAAGAAAAGAAATCAGAAACAAAGAAATAAAGAAATAAAGAAATAAAGAAATAAAGAAATAAAATAATGAAGAAATAAAGAAATAAAGAAATAAAGAAATAAAGAAATGAAACGAAGCAATGAAGAAATGAAGAAATGAAGAAAAGTAATCAAGATAAAGCAATAAAGAAATAAAGAAATAAAGAAATAAAGAATCAAGAAATCAAGAAATAAAGAAATAAAGAAATAAAGAAATAAAGAAATAAAGAAATGAAAGCACGCTATGGTATTAATATTGGAAAAGCAAAAAAAAAAAAAAAAAAATCTTTATTATTCCTTTTACCTCTATTATTTTTATCATTATTTATATTATATTTATCCTTATTATTATTATTATTTTTATTATTATTATTATTATTATTATTATTTGGACACCGTGATAGCCCAGTGGTCAAGTCCTACCATCTGGGCCCTGTCGCCAGTTCGATTCCCGTCGGTGCCACCAGTATTTTCATTGAACATACCGGTCCGTCTGGAAGTGTTGTAACTGCCCTTGCGGGGGTGTCATTAGAGCCTATCGTCAATTCTTCGTACTCCCCTCACGGGTGAGACGATGGAGGCGCATGTGCAGAAATGCATCAGCCATTGACAGAGAAGCACTATTATTATTATTATTATTATTATTATTATTATTATTAGTAGTAGTAGTAGTAGTAGTAGTAGTAGTAGTAATAGAAGTAGTAGTATTATTATTGTTATTATTATTATTATTATTATTATTATTATTATTATTATTATTATTATTAACTCCGCATATGCTGGTTGATAGCCCAGGACCCAGCAGACACCAGATTGTTATGGGTGGGGTTTCGAGGCAGCTCTAGCAACCGCGCTTGGTGTATGCACTTGCACATTCGGTGACGTCTTGCAAGAGGTTGCTGGGACTGCGGAATAACCTCGGCTTAGTGCAGTCTTGCACTCAGGAGCTCCATCGGTGGCCCCGATCATCAGGCGAGAGACTGACACGGGGGGGTGGAGGACCTCGAACAAGGGTATTGGAGGCTTATGTCCGTTGAGGATATGCCATTAGCTGCATCAGTACGCCTCAGATATAGTATTATTATTATTATTATTATTATTATTATCATTGTTTGTTGGAACTGCCCTTGCGGGGGTGTCATTAGAGCTTATCGTCAATTCTTCGTACTCCCCTCACGGGTGAGACGATGGAGGCGCATGTGCAGAAATGCATCAGCCATTGACAGAGAAGCACTATTATCATTGTTATTATTATTATTATTATTATTATTATTATTATTATTTATGGACACCGTGATAGCCCAGTGGTCAAGTTCTACCATCTGGGCCCTGTCGCCAGTTCGATTCCCGTCGGTGCCACCAGTATTTTCATTGAACATACCTGTCTATTT
>WBZZ01004362.1:5000-32500 GCA_019918135.1 Paulinella micropora
CGGCACGACCGCCAAGCCGGCAGCGCAGCAGTGCCTTGGCCGGCTGCTCTGGGCTGGCATTTTGGCGATTGCCGTCGCGTCCCTTGTCGTGGGCGTGCAGCAAGACGACACCGAGATCAGCGGCGTTTGGAGCGCCAAGTCGTGGCTGATCAGCACGGGTGCGGTGGGCTTGCTGCTGGTCACGTGCCGACTGCTGCAGCAGTACACGGAACACCGCTCTCTCCTGGCCACTTACATCGACCTGCTTTCGTTTGGCTTCGTTCTGTTTGAAGCTGTTGCTTTGATAAATGGCGCCGTCCAAAGCTCAAGATATATCAACTCTGGACAGGCGACGAGTCCCATATCAGCGTTTCAGGTGATTTTAGCCGTGGATTGGGTAATTTTCATCCTTTGTGTACTTCTAGAAGCAGCAATATCTTGGGGTTTTTTGGGCTAGTTTCTTCTTTTTCTTCTTTTTCTTCTTCTTCTTCTTCTTCTTCTTCTTCTTCTTCTTCTTCTTCTTCTTCTTCTTATCCTTCTCCTATTTCTTCTTCTCCTTCTTCTTCTTCTCCTTCTTCTTCTTCTTCTTCTTCTTCTTCTTCTTCTTCTTCTTCTTCTTCTTTTCCTCCTCCTCCTCCTCTTCCTCCTCCTCCTCCTCCTCCTCTTCTTCTTCTTCTTCTTCTTCTTCTTCTTCTTCTTCTTCTTCTTCTCCTCCTCCTCCTCCTCCTCCTCCACCTCCTCCTCCTCCTCCTCCTTCTTCTTCTTCTTCTTATTATTATTATTATTATTATTATTATTATTATTATTATTATTATTATTATTATTATTTAGGGAGTATATAGGCCATCGGTCCTTTCCATGGGCTGATTGGTATAAAGCTCCTAGAGTAATGTTCTATGCCGTCACTTCCTTTATTCCACCGATTGGTGTGGAGACTTTCCTTATGGAATGGAGGACTGGATGCACATGGCCTTTTGGCTCAGCAATTGGCAGGAGATACACTATTATTATTGTTATTATTATTATTATTATTATTATTATCTTCTTCTTCTTCTTCTTCTTTTCTTCTTCTTCTTCTTCTTCTTCTTCTTCTTCTTCTTCTTCTTCTTCTTCTTCTTCTTCTTCTTCTAAAGCGATGTCAGTAGTAACAGGTATAGTAGTAGTAGTAGTAGTAGTAGTAGTAGTAGTAGTAGTAGTAGTAGCAGTAGTAGCAGTAGTATTAGCACTGAAGGAGTGTTAGAAGAAGAATCAGTATAGGGATAGTAGTAGTTGGAGTTGCCGAAGTACTGGTATGAAATAAGGGCGGGCGAGCCCGGGTCACCGATGCCAACTTGACATAACGATTCCTAGCCTCGCCGGCGGGTACGTGCATCAGTTTGAAGTCGCTGGATCGTCGGCACCAACTCGGGCTGCCCTGCGGATGTGACTCTTTATTTTAAGTTTCTGATTCAACACAAAGTCTGAATGGAATTCCAACACTCCAGTAGAGACAAAGTACTTACAATATCATCAGTAGTATTAATTTGATTTTGCGGTTAGAGTTCCGGTTTTTTGAGTGACCGGTTACCCTGCAGCAATTGAAACTTCAATCAGTATAGCGAAAAATTTTAAATTATTATATAATATTTTTCATAACTGCTATTAGTATGCGTACGCGGCTCGAACTCGAATTCAAATGAAAATTTTCCTAGCAGTGACAATGTGAAATTGAAATCACTGAAAGTGTAATGCCCCCAGTGATAGCTCGTAGAAAAAATCGGTAGTACAACCAAACACAATCCTCAAAAGAAGAGAATGATCAGTGTCTTGTTATATTATTATTAATAATAGCTCAGTGAAGCCGGAAAAGAAAACGGCAACAGACGAAGAATAAAATAGCATTAGGTATTACTGTCCGTTGGGAGAAAACCCTCGCGACTTCTGCAAACGGTGACCGGAACTCGGAGCGTCCCCCTCCTACCTGCCAACTGCTTCCCACGTAAAAGAATTTAACAATACTGAACAATTCCCGCCAGTCCAACTGACGACGTCACATAAAAGATGTACCTCCAGAAAATGATCCACGAAACGGCCTGATATGAGCAATAATGGTAATGGTAAAAAGCTAGTGCCACCAGTACCAGAAAAGGTACTCTAAATGACTGTATTAATAACTAATAATACTACTAACCGTAACGAATAAGGCTAACGTACCAAATAGCAATACGGACGTAGTTGAGGAGGAAGGGTCTAATTAATTGTCCAATGCTCCCCCTTAATTAGATTTCCTTACGAGTCAGTGTCCATAATGCAACGCGAAACTAATAACTAGGTTACGCAAATAATCCAAGCGCAAAGTGAGCTGCCCTACGTCTCCTGTGGAGTTCGGCAACTTGATAAAGCTACACTGTTAACAAATAAAGCGCAATCAGCACAACCGTGCACAATATATATGACTAACAATGCAAGCAGAGGCGCTAGCCTACGTCTCCACAGCTTGTGGAGTTCGGCAA
The DNA here is from genome assembly GCA_019918135.1 of Paulinella micropora. Lineage (NCBI taxonomy): Eukaryota > Cercozoa > Imbricatea > Euglyphida > Paulinellidae > Paulinella > Paulinella micropora. The sequence continues at coordinate 7,472 of WBZZ01004362.1, forward strand.
TCTAGTTGCCTAATTGCTAAAATCTATCCCCTTGCAATCGGGTACCAATCCACGTTGTAATGTACTACTAATACCCGTTACTCCACCTAGACAATTCACCGGTAATTTGGATAGTCTTAGTCATAGGCAGGTTCATAGGCCGGACAGTTATTAATACCTTTATTACTGACAAGGACACTTTCTAGAGTATTCACGAATCATAGTCTGGAATGCCTAGAATCAAATGAGTATTACCATTCTGTAAAGGTCATAACATCATAAGTTTGTGTGACCCAAAGTCATTAAAAGTCTTTTCTTCGGTTATTCTTTACCCTTAGCGGGGTAGCTTCCCTAAACTCTGCGTTTGAGTGATAGATTACTTTGGTTATGAGCCTTGTCAAGGAGGCAAGCGTGCCAAAGCACGTATTGAGTCAAGTGCCCATATTCGAGGGCAACGACCAAAGCTTTTGGCCTTGGTCAAGCAAGTTTCAGAAGCACATGCAGGGGATATCTGTCCACGTGGCAGAGATGGTATCTGTGGCATTAGCCGACCCAGCTAAAGCCAAAAGGGATTTTCCTTACGACGAAGCAAGGGCTAAGACGGCAGAAGACTTAGAAGAGCCCGACACGCCCATAAGTGATAGTGAGGAAGATGAAGAGTCAGACACCTCTCAGAGAGGAAGACAGAGACCCCAGACAAAGAAAGAAGATATCAAACAGCCAGAAGGTTGGGATAAAATGACAGCAGAACAAAAGAGAGAGTGGAAAGAGAAAGAAGCAAGGAAAAAGAAAAGACAAAGTATGAAACAACACACAAGAAGAAAGACAGCTATCCGCAAAGAGAAGAAATATTATGAAAGGATGAAAACTTTGCAGTTATGTCTGTCTGTGGCTTTTTCCAAAGACAATGTATCTAATTTCCTGCGAACACAGAAGACGAAAGGACCCATTGAAGAGTTGATAGTAGTAAGAGATCAATGGGGAGGCATTTCCGGAGCAGGTAGGTACATGTTAGAGGAAGAGTTTGAGAGAACGAGACCAAGGGCAGGTCAGAGGTATGTAGACTGGCTAAATGAATTTCTCTCAAAGAAAATCCAGCTTGAAAGTTTACGTGGGGCGCCATTTTCCGATGAGGAAGCAAAGAGAAAGCTATTTAAGAAATTGCGCTACCATCCAGCTTTCGGGGATAAGTTTCAGGTGGACCACTATGATCTCCCGGCCAGACTAAGACCAAATTTCTCGGAACTATGCGAAGCATCTAGGGAAAGATGGTTAATGTGGGAAGAAAAAGAAAGACGTAACAATTTCCGTGAGAGAAAAACCCAAATTCGCAAAGACAACAACAAGAAATCTCGGGATGGCAAGCAGCGGCAAGAGACCAATCTCCTGATGGATAATAAAGGGAAAAGGGGAGACAATAAACCGGGACCAAAGACAGCTCCAAACTGGACGCTCAAAGTCACGTGTTTCGGATGTGATGCCAAAGGCCATACCATGAGATATTGTCAGGTGATTTCGGAAAAGTTCCGCAAAGAAGGAAAATTAAAACGGAATCAAACGGAAGACAAAGGCACGGAACAAGAAAAGAACGAACAAAAGAACAATTACAAAAACAAAAAGAAACCCTTTCATAAGAAAAAGAAAGCACTCACTTTGATAACAACCGGCAACGACAAAAACGATGACGAACAAAGTGACTCTGATACAAACGTTGCTTTAATCCATATGGGGAACACTTATGATAAGAGCGATGATGATGAGGAAGAAAGAGAAAGAGATGACGAGCAACCAAGCTCACCTCATCACAAATCTACAAGTCCCCAAGCCCTTTTGAACGATACAAAGACTACACCTAGGGTAGGGAATAGACATAGTGAGAGTGGAGAAAGACGGGAAGTGCGGTTAGTATCGGCCACCCTACGAGGTCCCTCCTCACTACGGGGAGAAGGCAAGGAAGAGCGGTTAGTATCCGCCACCCCACGATATTCCCCAGTCACCCCTAACTCTAACGAAACTCCTTTGAGGCTTGAGAGTTCTTACGGAGTCACGCCTGACACAAAATGTGCCGGAATAAACAGACGCAAAAAACCGTGCAATGTTTCCGTTGAAAAATCAAAAGGAAAAGGAATATACGCAAATCACGCGAAACGATTATCTTATGCGAGGTACTGCGGATATCACGCCACACAAGACCCAGATTATCCGGAGTTGGATTTGTCGGTAAGTCCCGTGTTGCGTCCCCCCAAATCTCCTTACTACCCAGACGAACGAGGTCTTAAAGCTGCGGCATTGGAAAAGTCTCATACAATTACGCAAAGACTCGTTTTCGGGGAATTTGAAACTTTACGTGACACCAAAATTTCCACAAGTCCACAAGTCTCGCAAAATATTCCGCAACAACCACGCAAACATAATCCATTTTCTAGTCAGCGGACCGGCCAGAGCAGAGAAGGGAGAGAAGAGAGTGGAGTGGGTGAGGGAGAGCAACGACTTGGGCCCACTTCTGTCCACGCACACCAAAGGAACCTCCGGCTGATCCTACCTGCAACCCACACCCCCCGGGGCCCTCTACCAACCTTCCACACTTTTGCTAACAGGTGGCGTAGACACCTCAAATTTCAGGTCCCTGCGCCACCAGTCGCCGTCTGCGCACATCAGAAGCACTCTCCGGCTGATCCTACCTGCAACCCACACCCCCCCGGGGCGCTCCCCCCCGAGGTTTCACACTTTCCTTACCAGGTGGCATAGACACCTCAAATTTCAGGTCCCTGCGCCATCAGTCGCCGTCCGCGCACACCAGAGCGACTTCGCACCTAATCTTACGTGCAACCACACCCCCCACCGGGGGTCTCTAACAAACTTCCATACTTTTCCTATTAGGTGGCATAGACACCTCAAATTTCAGGTTCCTGCGCCACCAGTCGCCGTGCACACACAACAGGTTTTGCGCCACCAGTCGCCGTGCACACACAACAGAACAAAACTTCTGCGTTTCCTAGTTCAGGACAAAAGCATAACACAATTACTTACCATTTATCGCTTGGGGCCAATATTTGCACTGCCACGGTGACCTTGGAGGAGTGTAATCTGTTTGCTGCCAAAAAATTACCTACACCATTTTTACCACTTTTTGGCATTTCCTAGTTCAGAACAAAAGCCTAACGCAATTTCCGGGCATTTATCCCTTGCGGCCAATACTTGCACTGCCACGGTGACCTTGAAGCAGTAGAACCTCTTCGCTGCCAAAAAATTACTATCACCAACTTTACCTACTTTTGGGCATTTCCTCCTTCAGGACAAAAACCTAACGCAATTTTCGGGCATTGATCCCTTGCGGCCAGTACTTGCACTGCCACGGTGACATTGGAGGAGTAGAACGTGTTCGCTGCCAAAAAATTACCAACACCAACTTTACCTACTTTTGGTCATTTCCTCTTTCAGGACAAAAACCTAACGCAATATTCGGGCATTTATCGCTAGGGGCCAATATTTGCAAGGTGGCAGTAGTCTTTGACGACTACAACCTGTGCGCAGTCGAAAAGTTACCAAACAAGCAACGAAGGAGGAGACCATCGCCGACTGGGAGGCGACCGTCGACAAAAGGGGTTGGTGTCATTCCTGTAATTGACACATAAAAAGGGAAGCTTTGGCAACCATGTGGTTTTGGAACAAATCGTCCGATACCTGTCTCCGTTTTCGTTAGGTGACCGGCGTCAAGGAGAAGAGGACTGCACACCATCGGATCTGCAATAACTACGTCAAAAAGGGAAAACAGACAGTAAGACCTCATGAGTTTTAGTACTCTAAGAGGCACGGACAAAAACAAAGTCAGCCTGACGGCCAAAGGACAATATGATGAGAGAACCCCATTCAAAACCTTTCAGAGGGAGATAGTTTTGGCCTTGGGGGCTAAGGGACTCAAGGGGGCACTAAAGACCCCTGAGGAACATATTAGGCTAGTGCATGAGAGTAATGTAAGTGCTCTGCATAGCAAAGGAAAAACAGTCCATAATTACATTGGAGGTGGGGAGAGAGAGCAGGGAAGCAGCAAGCAAGGAGAGGAAAGGTAGGGTTGAGAGAGGAGGAAGCTGAGTTAGACTCAGAGTCAGAATCAGACAAAGAAAACCTTGCATCTTATTTTACTGAGACAGAAAGGCAGTCTGCTTTAGGGGAAGATGTTGGAAAGAGGGAGCAAAAGAGAGAAGAGCAGGTGGAGAAGAGGGGGAGAGGGAGTAGTCAGCCTTCACCTACTTATTCCACACCAGCAACGACAACAGTAAAGACGAAGAGCAAGGAGCAAGTAGAGGAAAGAGAGAAGGAAGAAATAATAATAATGGCATATGAGGAGAGTTTGGAGCATGAGATGAAAAGGCAGAGAGAGGAAGCTTTTTCGTTTGTGTTTGATAAGCTAGTAGGTAAAGCCAAGAGAAGTTTGGCGGATTTGGTGAGAGACACCTCACCAGACTTTGGTCAGAACTTGCACATTGTGTGGGCAAGACTAACCAAAAGGTTTGGTAAGGTGAGTGAGGAGGATGTACAAGATAAGATTAATGCGATGAATGCATGGACGTTTGATGAGGGATGTGATTATGCTCCGCAGTTTGATGCATTTGTTGCGTTAGATGAAGAGCTAAAGGCAGTAGGCCATAAAACACCCAAAAGAACAATGGAAACAATAATCACCAATGCCCTACAAAACCCTGAGTATGCGTCAGAGGGGGTGAGAAAGGATTGGGGAGGATGGATGAGCACGCTGAAAATGAATAAGAAGCAGCATGCATTGTCTTTTGAGGAATGGTGGGAGGAGTTGGAAGAAAAGCGTTGGAAATAGACCGAAATAAAGAAAGAGAAGATGAAGAAAGAAAAAGCACACGCAGGGAAAGATGCCAACAAAAGAGAGGAAGGGCAGAGAGGCGTGTGCTTTTGGTTTCAGAGAGAGAGTGGATGCAAGTGGGGGGATGAGTGTCGTTTTGCTCATACAGAGGGGCCAGTCACTATGCGTAGTGTGCCTGGGGTGACACTGTGCTATCTGTTTGAAGAGTCAGGCAGCTGTGATTCAGGTTGTAGATCTAACTGTAGGTATAAACACATTGTCACCACCACTAACAAGAAAGGGGGAGGGAAAGGAACAGCAACAAGAAAGAAGACTTTGAAGAAAGGAGACATGAAATGTTTCAACTGTAACATGGAGGGGCATGTGTTCTCCGCATGTGAGAAGGAGTGTACGTAGGATGTGTGGGGGTGAGCACAGACTATATGAATGTGCAGAGATGAAGAAGGCGAGAAGAGCCAGGTGAGAAGGAAGAACCGAGAGAGAAGGAAAAGAGAGAAAAAGGTGAACATGGAAAGTTAGGTAGGGGGAGTGAGTCAGACACCTCTGATACAGATGAAGAAGTGTTGATGACGCCCAGAAAGGCGACGAAATTTTTACGAGAGAGAGCAGGCATGGTCAAGGAGAAGGCCCACATGGGCAAAGTGAAGGTAGTGAAGGTAGCGAAAGAGAGAGAAGCCTATCGTCAATGTGAGGGGCGAGGGTCAGGTGAGCAGCAATGTTTTGTATGCACTCATGACATGGAGAGTGAGAATGTGTTGTTGCGAGAGGCAGCTTATGGTCTGTTGAGAGGGCGATTTGCGGGCTGCATACAGATCAGGAAAGAGAGAGAGAGAGAGTGAGAGAGAGAAGGAAGCCCCAGGGATGGGGGAGCAAAACAATCTTAGCCCGACTAAACCGTTAGTTGAGAAAACAAAGAAAGAGAAGGCGAAGCGCTCAAAACGCAGAAGTAAGAAGAAGAAAGGAAAGGCAGTGATCGCAACCAACAAGTCAAGCCCCATCAAAGGGGAACACGCGGAAAAGGGCAACGACGACCAGTAGGAGAACAGTGGGGCGGACAGCGCCATCGACTGTCACAGCGACTCAGGCTCGGACTCGGAGCGAAGATGGGTGGGGCCCGCGGCGCACATGTGGTTCTACGACCCGGGCGGCGGACTCAAGCGGCGGCAAGTGGGCGGCTGGGAGCCGCCGCGGGAAGCTAAGGGACTCGGGCGGATACAGGAAGGCAAAGAATGGGGGAGCGCGTGGGTGCGGCGCAACGACTGTGACTTTTTACGGCAGCCCCCGCATCATAAGTTAAGTTTTGTGCGCGTGACACCGTGTGGCAAAGTTAGTTTTATAAAGTTAGTGCATATAGTTGTTGAAAGTTAGAAGGCTCCGTCAATTCAAGTTCTGAATGAATTTGGCTGCGAATATTTACCATCATATATGCGAGGTTAGTAGCATAAGGTAGATGGGGCAGTTATTCCTAAACAGGGGGAGCAATGTGCAATTTTATTAATAATAGTATTTAGTCATACCGGCCCACCCAAGGACAATTACCTCAGTAAGTTTACCTATATCACTCTAAGCGTAACGGTGAATTCAAAGCTTTGGCGGTTTGGGGTGTGGCGCTTAGTGACGTGTTGAGATCACTGATCATTATCTCTAATAAAGTCACAGTAAAGTACTTCTTCTCCCCTGCCTCATCCTCAACGCTCTTACTCATCTCTTTCTTAGAGTTCGAGCGTTGTACAGATGGTGCAGGAGAAGAAGAGGAAGACTTCTGGGGAGAAGCATAAGAGATGGTTTCATCATCGTCTTCGTCAGTCATCGTCTCTCCTTCACCTCTCTCTCTTCTTTGGTTATTTCCCCTACTGCAACCTCAACGTTGTGGTGGTTGGCGTAGGTGCCCCCCCCCCCACTGCTTCAGGCATATGTAAATTCCTCGCCCACTTCGGTTCATTAGTGTCGGCTTTGCCATTCGAGTCATCAAAATTTACTATATTAAAGTTCAAGTAACCAGCATTCAGAATCTTCAATCGGTTTGAAAAGAATTTAAGTAGTTTTGACAAACCATTGATTTAAACTTGGGAAAAGTTGTGCCCCGTATTTACCGTGCTTTTCCATGGTTTTTTCGTTACATATCCGGGCTGTCTATTTTTTTGTGCATTTTTTTTGGGGCAGCCCATCGACAAGAATTCCCCTGACTTGGGGAAGCAAAGCTGTGTTCGTGCTTGTTTTTCTGTGTTTGTTTTGTCTCCACTTGACCAAATACCGCAATTCATGCATATTCTACTTTCCCACACATAACACGTGGGTTTCGCACAAATCTCACTTTTTTTCCTTTGCTAAATTGACTGTGTTTGGGTGTGTTGTGTGCTTTCTTTGCGGACGTGCACCCCACATGATGTTTGTGTTGAGTCTGTTGTCTATTCATTACATTTTGTTTTATTTTGTGTTGTAATATGTTCCTGTAGTGTTTTTGTCCACTTTTGCACAAAAAACTGTGAGTGCATGTGCTTCTTTTGTCAACCACTGACACTTTGATATTGGTGCTTCTGTAGCTGTGCTGCCATGCTTTTTTTTTTCATCTGTTGCCCCCGAGTGTTGCTTTACGCAATTGTTTGTGGATTTTTATCCTATACATGTGTGTTGACAAAATGATTGGCATGAGGCGTTTTGTGTTCGTTTTCGCTGTGAGAGGGGGTGGGGGGGGGGGTCCAGTGCGCACTTACTAATCTCGTTTTTGTTTTGATGCCTCTAATTGCGTTTGACCATATTACACATGCTACATCACAATACAACGCATTTTCTCTTAGGTTAGAGGTAGGGTTCATAAACTCACGCCATAATCACATGCGCCATGCATATCTTTCCTTCCAAATATGCCTTCGTTCTTGTTTTTTTTGCGTTCTGTCTTTTCTGCTTTTCGTGCTCTCTCTGTCTGTCACATGTCTTTCCTGTTGTTGCTGCTTGCTTTTTTGCTTTGCTGCTGGTGTCCTAGCTTGTTTTATGCATTTCCGTTATGTTTTTGTGGCGTTTGAACAAAATCTTGTGTTTGGACAGGCCATGGCTGACAAGAACAAGCGAAAGGCCACCCCCGAGCTGAGCAGGAAGGAGAAGGCGGCACGGTCTCGTCTGCGCAAGAAAATGATGAACGACTTAGAGTCGTGGGGCGTCGGCTGGCCAGAGCAGGAGGCAGATGTGCCTTACTGAGACACTGTGGATGCAATGTGGGAGAGTGTGAGAGCAGTTTGAGGCACAGGGGGGAGCGTCCGTGAGTGAGAAGAGAGAGGCAAAAAAAACCCCACTCTACAAACCACACTCACAGGAAACCAAACCTCCACCACGCACCCCCACCAAACACAAGAAAGACAATAACGACGTAAGCATTCTTGATAGTTTAATGCGTTTACCTACTTCATCTAATGATGATATGTGGCGGAGAGATTTCATTCGCGCATTTCAGAAAATGATTCCGTTTAAGTCCGGGGCTCAATTTACGGGTGAGATGAAAATTTCTGCTGATTTTAGCAACCACCCATTTCATAAACACGTAAGAATGTTAAAGGCAGTGGGGGCGGTGATCGTGCGTGCGAGTGAGAGAGTGATAGAGGCAGGGTTTCCAGATGTAGATACAGTAGCGTGCGCCATGTTGGGGCTCGATCCCCAGGCCCTGCCCAAGGTCGTGGATACCCGCGCCACCGTCTCCCACAAAGCTTACCACGCGGGCCTGGCGTGCATGCACCAACGTGTCTATTTTCCAAAAAGCCATGGCCCGGGGATGGTCTCTCTCTCTCTCTCTCTCTCTCCCCACACACACACACACATTATATTATATGTTTTGGTTCGCAGGCAGAGCCAATCGAATGCATATTTGTCTTGTGGCTCACGATTCGAATGCACAGTAAGGCAGTCAAGGCCAACGCGCGCTACTACTTCAGCATCGAGCGCCCCCCTTCGACTTCTGCGTGCACGTGGCGTGCATCAGCATGTTCGAGGAGACCGAGGCCACCAAGGCCACAGGTCATCAAGGGCTTTGGGTTATGCTCTTCCTGGGGAAGATTGGGTGCATTTCATGATCAACAAGGGTGGGGGGTCCGAATTGCGCAAGCTTTTCTACCCTGGGTCCCCCCCCCCCTTCATGCCACTGATACAACCAACACCCCCCCCCCCCCCTCCCCCTCTCCCGCCTTCCCCCTTCTTTGTTGTAGGTTTGTGCTGAAAGCCTCTCCCTACAGCTACGTGGTGGGCCCCCCATCAAGGGCGTGGGTAGGGAGGGCATGATCATCAATCTGCAGGCGGGCTGGCAATATAAGGTGTTGTGTTACATCACCGGCGACAAGTTCAAAGCCAACCAAGGCCAGCAGGTGGGTTTTTCAATACCCGAGCGCCACGCCACGACCATCGAGGATTGGCTACAATGGAGGAACAAGGGCGCCATGGTGAAGGAGACCGTCACCGCACGCTTCCACGGGTACGTCCTTTACCTTCATATCCATATACATACTTACGTATATACACATATATACTTACACACACATACATAGGTTTCGGATGAATGCTGCAGCTGGCATCGAGAATATAGAGGAAGGTATTAGGTTTGTAGAGATTGAAGAAAAACAGGCCAACGATCCCGATTACCCTCTATCCCACATCATGGAAGTGCCTGCGGTCCTTCACCAGGACGCACCTGCCGAGGTGGTGATGCGCGACGAGACGAGCCCTACCCCGCGGAGGACCCAGAAGCGCCTGCACCGGAAGTCAACCGTCATCCCTCCCTCCTTGTTTGTTTCCTTTTGCCTTTACTAATCTTTTGCTGTGTGTTATGTATGTTGCCACCACCAGTGCCACCTGGTCGCAAGCCCCGCGGGGCTAAGAAGGCAGAAGCAAAATGTTTTCATGTCTGTGATGGCTGCCAGCAACGCATGGTTGAAGCTAGCTTGCAACAACGTGAGCTGGTTATTCGTAGCTCTGTGCGTGCTAGCCGCAGTCGCAGTGCAAGCGTTGAGAAAGATGCAGTGAGTGGCACGCCTCAGAATCATTCTCATCTAGAGCAAAACGATAAAGAAGAGGGTGAGGTGATGGGTGAGGTGATGGGTGAGCAAGAGCAGCCTGATGAGCCTGCCGGGGTGGTGAGAGAGAGGCCCGCTAAGCGCGCTCGTCGCAATGATCCTCGCTATGAGGGTTGGCTTCCTGAGAAGAACGGTAAGCGAGAGGTTGAAAGTGATGACGAGCTTTCTTTCGACAGCAACAGTAGCCGCATCATCTCGTAAGTGTAAGTGTGTGTGATTTTTTATAAATGTTGATTCGTAATTGCTTCCTTGTGCTTAAACCGGTCAGTCGAACAGTGGGGCTGTTCCCTGGCCAACAATTTTGCTCTCGTCGTGGGTGGTGGTCGTACATGATCACCACCTACGGCAGGAGTTAACAAAAAAAAAAAAAAAAAAAAAATCAAAATTAATAATAATAAAATATTTTTTTACAATATTTAAATCTGTATTCATTACTAATATCCGGGCCGGAAATATTAATATTAATGTTTTGAATTTCAACTTGAATTTGATAGTAATTTTTGAACTTATCACAATTTATTCAACTTAAAAAAAATCACACTGTTCCCACTGTGTGCTGTGATTGAGGACAATATTAAAAACTAAATCTAGTGTCTCTGTTTTGCATTGCTGAACGTGCGACGTAAAGCGCGCAGGATAAACAAATTTCTTTGCGCAGTAGTCGCACCTGTGATTACAGTTTTTGAAGTCGTAACCACGAGATCTGAGCTCATGAACGCGGTATGTAGTTTGCAGAAGCTCAAGCAGCCATGTTTTTCTGCGCGTGTTGCGCTTGAAGAACAAGTGAGAATGCATGAGATTCAGCAACTCAAGTGATTGGCAAGTAAACCAGTACAAGGTACCCCACTTGGTCAAAAAAAATGGAACGTGATAGACAGTGAGATGAACGTATGGAGTAATCCAGTCTTCTGCGTAGAGAGTGGTGGGGCCGACATCGGCACGCAAAAGAACGCTACCATCCTCTCTTTTTACTTGCTTTTTGCGTCTACCCACCCCATGTACCTCCCATTTATTTGTCCAAATAATAGGAGAAGTTGGGTCCGGGCCCGCAAAATCCCAATCACCGGAGACGATGTTTTGATGAGGTGTTTGCGCTTGAGGCGTACACATCTTCCGAAAAATATTTCTAGTCTCCTGACCCCACGCTTTAGCGTCAGCTTCAGTAAAAAGAGTACGAGCATTAATTTTCAAAAACTGTGCCCACCAGGCGGCCCAGAATGTCTTAGTTCTAGCCCAGCGGCCGGGAGCGATCAGATTTTGAAATGTAATGTCTTCGTCAAATACTGCCTGAAACAAAGTTCGCAAAGGCTGGCCTGTCTAACCCAAACCATTGCCATGCACCTTTACCACCTGATTCCAAACGAGGCTGATAAAAGCGAAAGCCGCTTATAGCAGGCCCCGAACGTCGTTTGCCTGGAAGTTTATTACTGATTATATCAGCAAATTCTTGCAAACGAGTTGATTGCTTATAAAAAGGGTGACTCGAATTAATATGGATTCCCCATTTGTTTCCGGCACCCCGTCTATAACTTCACGAATCAGGTAGTCCACAAAGCGGCCGCAGATACGAAGCATCATATGCAGTAAGTCAGGTATATGTCTCTCTAGAGGGACAAACAAAAAAAGAGATTTCTCATCTTCATATTTTTTCCCTTTCGTGTTCACGTCCTCTAACTTCCTGTTGATGTTCCATTCTAAGTCAAAGGTATGTCGTTCAGATTTGTGCCAAGTGCAGAGGTAGCAGAAATGATTACCACCTGCTGACTTATGTGCACACACCGACAGCAGCCACTTCATATCGCCGGTCACGAACAACTTGCACGGGTAGTGAATGCCGGTCTTGCCGGAAGTTCAACCCTTCTGTTCGAGCTCTTGTAACTCGAAAAGAAGTGTTCCTAATTCATTCATTGAAGAAAAATTATTATTAATTAATTAATACTGCCACTTCAAGTTGCTAAATTCATGTGACTTTAATTAATACGTCAGGTTGAAAAAAAGGCACAAGAACTTAACATTAATTGCCTCCATCCAACCTGACTAAGCAACGATTGAGAAAGCTGCGCAAGACTTAGTTCGATGAGAAAGGGGGCCTTGTTGTAATTAGGCTTCCTTTCTCGTCGAAATCTTAGTAACAAAAGAGAGCGCTCAAGAGAGAGAGATAGAGAGGGGGGGGGGGGGAGGGAGAGAGAGAGAGAGAGAGAGTGCCTGCGTGATCTTTCAGGGCGAGCAAATCCTCGGAACACTTTGAGATGAGGAGGGGAAAGATCCCCTCTTGTGTTGTTGGGTGGGGTAAACCCGGAATTAAGTTACGATTCTCATCTAGAGCAAAGCACTTCATCGCCCAGAGCACTGAGTTTAACGTTGCCCCCGTCTTTCGCCCGTCACCCCCAAGCGCGAGGCATAGCTCCTTCGGATCTGCCTTTTTCTGCCGCCAACCATCCTCCAACCACTCCATCAGTGCACTTACGTCGGCAGAGGCGGAAGTCCCTTCTCGGTTTAAATGGAGTCTGTACTTCTCGTCTACTATGGCGGTAAGGGCTTTTCTGTCCTTCACAAGATCGTGAGCGAATAGGAAGGGGTGCTTTGTAGCTGTACTAAGTAAGGTTTTGACCTGTTCGTCCGAAATGACATTGGCGTCCATATGGAGTAAAGTCTGAAAAGCAATGTCCTGGATCTCAGCGGCGGTAGGCTTTTTCTGGTAGTCTTGTACCATGTCTTTGTACATGTCATCATACTCGCACGCCTCCTCTTTATGCTCCTCCTCACTCAACCGATACTCTTCCGACACACACTGCCTAAGCAAGCTAAATGCCTGACCTACTCTCTTCTTTCTCTGCCAGTCTGTGACTCTACTCGTTGTCTCTGTGTCTTTCTTTCGAGTGCGTGGAACACGACAAACAATCACAGTATCATATTGTGTATCATATTCATCGCAAAAAATCCCCTCACCTCACCAAAGGCAGCATTCCATCTCACACGCACAGGCTTAGCATCAACAGTAGCAGAATCAGAAGCAGCAGTGTCATAAGCAGCATGCCAGTTAGAGATAGTTTTTTCACTAAGCAGGTTGAAAATGTTCTGTCTAGGGGCCCCGGGGATTTTGTGGATCGTAATCTATTCTAACCTTATAGAAAAGAGACTCGGTCAGTGGCACCTGGGCTGTGGGCAGTGGCTCATAAACAATTCCGGCTTCCCTGCCGTACGAAGGATCTTGTTCTCGCTGCTCTTGCACATAGATTGCGTTGTCAAGCTTCTATTTTTTTTCAGCCCCGGCTTCATTACGAATTGTCTGTTTGGATCTGTCAGGTTTTTGTCCCAAACCTTCCTGTGCTTCCAAGATTGTCTTCTCTTCTTGGAAGGCATGAATGGCGCCTTCTCAACACTCGACAAAAAAAAGCTTAAAAAATTCCGACCGATAGGCAATCAAAAAAATTGAGGTCTGCCCTGGCCGGCCTGAACATTTTTTAGTGAAAAAAGACTCAAAACTACACAAACTCGAGGAAAAATCTCCTCCTAAACCAGAAGGCAGTTTAAAAAAATGTTTATATATTTAGAAAGTTCGCATCTTGAACTAGTGCCCACCAAATTTTTACACTCTCTTACCTTATAAAAAAGTAATTTCTTTTAATAAATACATATTACCGTTAATACCAGAAATTAAATTCAAATTCAAAAGTATTTTTTTCTTTCCGTTCATACTAGTAGATTCAGATGTGCTCTTTATTGATACAATGAAAAAATGCGTGTAGAAAAAGGACAAAAACTCAATCATCGGAGTAGATTTTGCCTCCGTCAACTTTTCATAGTCACTAATGAACATAGAATTAAATACTAGTGACACATGATACACATGCACTGCGAGCCAAACTTGAATACCCCACTTCAAGTACAGCCTATATACATCTATCAAGTTACACCTCGGGCGGCACTGCCGGACCCGAAATCTTTATTTATTAATACGTTGATGACTCGGATCATCAAGCATGGCCCAGTGTGTCTCGTTTTGGAATTATCATGGCAGCCTCAGTGATATTAATACAAACTTGATTTAATCATACTTCAAAAAATGTTTATTTATACTTCAAAAAAGATGGACATTCCGGCTGAGCCGACTTTTTTAGATAGGTTTGGAGTGTGTACTCGCCCGCAGGGAAATTATCACACACGGTGGGGGCACCTACGCCAACCCCGCGCTGCCAACCCCACCCCGCCGCCCTCCGCGCGTCGGGGTGGGGTTGGCAGCGCGGGGTTGGCGTAGGTGCCCTAAACAGTTTTTAAAATTCTTTACACAGATATTGCTTTTATTAATATTAATAAAACACTTGCTACTCAACAGGAAGCGCGGTAATCATATAAATGGAATACTCTCATAGATGGAAACAAATGAAAAAGAAATTATAGCTAAAATAAAATATAACTATAGAAAACGACTGAAAAACTCACGTATGGGATCTAATTGGTATTAATATCCTCAAACGGAGTGAAAACTCTTGTCAGAAGGCATCTTAGGAGGTGACGCCGCATTTTCACGCAACAGATCGAGAGAGAGAGAGAGAGAGAGAGAAGGAAGAGAGAGAAAGAAGGAAGAGAGAGGCTGAGAGAGAGAGAGAGAGAACACATGATGTACAGATAATATTTTTAAATTTTTTATTTAATTTCAATATTAAAAATAAATAAAAATTCAATGTACATGTGCACGTGCTGCACTTGTTTGGAAATTGTGTCACTTATATGACGATTGTATATATTAGCTAAAACAATCAATTAAATCATGATTAGATCGTTTCAAGTATTTGTTGTAATGATTAATTTCTTATTATCGATATCAATATTATTTTGAAATTTAAACAAAAAAACATGTATTGATAAATTTTTACAGCAGCAGCAACAACAGTCATGATCAACGTGAAAGTGAGTGAGAGACAGAGAGAGTGTACATATTAATATGTAAATGTTGAAAAAAAAATAACAGGTATATATATATATACAAATATATATATATATACATGCATGCAAACAGCATTAAAAATTGTGACACAACAACAACAACAACAACAACAACAACAACAACAACAACAACAACAACAACAACAACAGAACAAACGCTATCGGCGCGCAAAGAAAACAAAAGACACGAGCAAAAGCAGCGAAGGAAAAACAAACGTATTAATAAATTACGTAAATTTTCACAGTGACAGCTGTATCATTGCATTTTTCTTCAGTTTCATATGTATTTAAAGTTTAGTACATAAACTAGGATTTGCATAAGTGGGGTGGGTCTGCACCGCTGTTTACACGTCATTCACGGCGGCAGCCGTGAAAAACCTTAAAATTCAGGTGATCATCCACCCCACCAAGTGATGAGGTGGATTTGCGTAGGTGGGGTGGGTTTGTACCGCTGTTTACCCGTCATTCACGGCGGCGGCCGTGAAAAACCTTGAAATTCAGGAAATCACCCACCCCACCTAGCGACGCTCCACCTAACACTGCACCTTCCACCGGTTTTTTACACGTCACTCCTGACGGCCGTCAGGAGTGATGTGTAAAAAGCGGTGATTGCCACGGTGAACCCCACGCAAAACTTTCATGTATGTGTGGCCGTTGCGTATGTGTCTCGTGACATACAGCATCATCGTTGCTGTATGTCTATGTCTGTGTGTGTAGTCATGTCGACCGTGGCATGCAGCACCATCGTTGCTGTATGCGTGTATGTGTGTGTGTCTCGTGATATATAGCACCATCGTTGCTGTATGTCTACGTCTGTCACAGTGTGTCACAGTCGGTAGTGATGCATGCAGCACCATCGTTGCTGTATGTGTGTATGTCACCTGTGTGTCTCAGGCGTAACATACACTGCACCATCGTTGCCGTATGTCCATGTGTGAGTCGTGATGTTGCCAGTGACATGCAGCACCATCGTTGCTGTATGACATTGTGTGTATGTGTGTGTGTCTCGTGACCGTGGCATACAGCACCATCGTTGCTGTATGTCGATGTCTTTGTGTGTGTGTGTGTGTGTGTGTGCGTGTGTGTGCGTGTGTCTGTGTGTGTCGTGATGTCGACCGTCATTCAAAAAAACTAATCCGGAAGGGACGGTCGGCGACAGCGGACGAAACCGACATCTCAACCCATCTCAACACCTCTCGGACGTCTTTGTTTTGCCCACTGCCAGATTTCACTCGAATTATACCGTGGCAAGGATTTCAGCAGATTGATGCCGGATTCATTAATAATGATTGAAACCTAATATTTACCTGTTCATGATGTATAATATTAATATTAATTAATGCTTATTAATATTACTGGACTTGGGGAGAAAAAAACCCCTATAATATTAATATTCCTATCAGTATTCTTTATTATTAATACAATATGTCATTGATGTCACTTTTTCTGTAATATTATATTAATAGTAATTACAAATATTAATAATGTATGTTGCTGATGTTGTTTTCATTATTAATAATAACATGTTGAAGGAATGCTTCCTTGTAATCAAACTTGAACGTGATATTACTATTGTAGGCATCACCCCCCGGATAGCCGATAAAAAGTACCCTTTTCCTGGTGACAGGTGCACCAGCCTGTTTTTCAGTATTATTTGTCCGGATTGGGCCTGATGCAATTTTATTCCTGGTCTGTTGCCGTTTTCCTTTTGCGGCTTCACTGAGCTAATACAACGAGACATCATTCTCATTCTTGAGGACTGTGTTTGGTTGTATTACAGACTTTTTATTGAGCTATCGTTGGGGGCATTACATTTGGAGTCCACATTACTAGGGTGATTTCTTTCTGCATTGCCACACGGGCATCCAGAACAAATTTTCACTGACCTGTCTCACACGGGGACGTCAGACGAAAACAAATACTCCAACACAGAACCCTCATAGCTCTTTTACAAAACAAATAATTTAATTGGCCTCAAGTAGGTGTCTCGTACCCTTTAGCCCAATCCATATCTGTGTGCTCACAAGGAGACAACAGATACAGACTCTCTGTCGTTCTTGCTGTTCTCACACAGAGACCCAAGAAGAAGGAGGTGGACAGAAGAGTGAAGAAACACACAAAACACAAGCAAGCATAGGGACAGGAGCACAACACTCTACCCTTCTAGTTTGTGCATTTATCTGCATTATCTCACACATACGTCAGAGTATTTTTGCAAATCTCTGATCGTTCTCAAAAGTAGGTCTGAGAACCTATCCGACCGACTGTCGACTTCTCAAGGAGAGCTTCTCTAGCCTCTCTATTACTATCTGTGTATAGGTCCTGGTGCCTCATACTAGATACAATATAGAAAGAAGGAGGAAAAAGCAATTTGAGGAAGGAGGACAAGAAATCTGAGAAAATCCTAAGGACTACTTCTCTCAAACAAAAGCAAACGTACAAACACTGATATATAGAGGAAAGAGGATCCCACTCTAACCTCTCTCTTAGTTTCTCTCTTCACTAGTCAATCGACTGAAGGAGGAACAGAACTCTAACGAACGAAAAGATAACATAGGAGCTGACACTGTCCTCCTGTTGTTTACTAATACGACACTATGTCAACAGAGACTAGTGAGGTGAGTGAATACCTGGAACAAGAAGAAAAAATGCAAGAAGAAGGAGGAGGAGGATTGAATGACGCAGGATACGAAGAAGAGGAAACAGGAGTAGGAGGAGGAGAGGAAGAAGACGAAGAAGGAGAAGGAGGAGGAGTGGAACAAACAGAGAGCACTGGGGTACACAATATACCACCTGCCTCTACAGGAGGAGGAGGACGACAAACGATAAACTTGATTGAAGAGGGAGAGGTCTCAGAGGAGGATCAACGGTGGGTGAACGACCACTACGACCTCTCTAAAACCGCCTTTGATATTGTGATGGAGGCAAAGAAAGACACATATGTCTGGATCCCTCAGGATATGAGACGAGTGGGGAGTCGCACCAAAAGGGATGTCTATATCCCATTGTCAGATATTGCACAGCATCTCTGCAAACTTGTCTCCAATGTGGAGGAAAGGAAAAAGGTGCAATATATCAAGTTTGGGAATTCACATACCCACCTTGAAATACTTGATGCTATCTTTGCGGTGTACTCCCAAGCTCTAATTTGGGAACGTTCGTACGGCCCACAGGGCTGGTTACCTCCAGTACACATACCCCAAAGTAATCTATCACTCAAACGCAGAGTTTAGGGAAGCTACCCCGCTAAGGGTAAAGAATAACCGAAGAAAAGACTTTTAATGACTTTGGGTCACACAAACTTATGATGTTATGACCTTTACAGAATGGTAATACTCATTTGATTCTAGGCATTCCAGACTATGATTCGTGAATACTCTAGAAAGTGTCCTTGTTAGTAATAAAGGTATTAATAACTGTCCGGCCTATGAACCTGCCTATGACCAAGACTATCCAAATTACCGGTGAATTCTCTAGGTGGAGTAACGGGTATTAGTAGTACATTACAACGCTCCCCCTTAGTCGCAAGTCATAGGATATATTAGTGTGTAAATATGAAAAAATAGTGTTGAGGATCAGTTATGGGTTACCCGAAGGTTAAATATCAACTCCCATTTACATCACATCCTCTATGTATGTATATATGTGGTCATGCAGTAACATGTATGAAGTATGTATGTGTTCAAAAATTTGCAAGCGCTTCCCGTAGAGGGTAGCAAAATTTAAAAAAAAATTAGATTTCCTATTCTAGGACAGAAAGAATGATAGAAAGAATTTAAATTGCTAAGTTAGCCAGGGAAAGCCTCGCGGCTGCCGGCCTCGCGTGGCAGTCGGCTACCCAGCCTCGGCTCGACGGCTCTTGACCCCTGCGCAAAACAAAGCTGCTGTAACAAGCAACAAACTGCACAAAACACTCAAAGCAAATATAGGTGAGTGGACACGCAAATCCCGAAATTACTTGAGCTTTACCGTAAATTTGTTAAGTAAATACTCGAATTGTTCTTTCGGTAAATATTTTGTCATTACATCACCTATCTGCTTCTTCGTACCTGCTTTTACAAACTTAATCTCACCGTCTCTCTGTAGGTGGTGCATAAAGTGTAATTCTAAAGGTAAGTGTTTAGTTCTATTGCCTGACATACCCCTCTCTGCCGCTAAGACTGTTTGAGAGTTATCCTCGAATAATTCTATCGGGCTCTTTTGGGCTATGTTTAGTTCTTGTGTAATGTGTTTTAGTGCAAGTCCCTCTCTAATGCACTCAGTTGCTGCAAATATTTCAGCATCATTGGAACTCAGGGCGATGCGACTCTGTCGCTTTGATAACCATGCAACTGGATCGCTGCCCCATAGGATCACGAATCCAGTGCGGGACTTCCCTGTTTTCTTACAAACTTTGTGAGCCGCGTCGGGCCACATGGAAAGTTTTGGATAGGTTTGCCCTTCTTGCTCTGACTTAGGCTCATGGTAAGCTAAACCTCGATAAGAGTTAACTAAATAACGAAAGATTCTGCCTACATCGCATAAGTTATTCCCTTATCGATAGTTTGCATGACACTTGCCGAATTTAGTGCTTGTTCTATATCGGGTCTTGTCATCTTTGCGAGAAATAGCAAACGACCAACTAGACTAGGAATTGAAAATTTTCGCAAGCTAGTTGATTCCGACATCGGTTCCGTGAAATGTTCTTGCGCTGGAGTACTAACGGGTTTAGCAGAATCGTAGCCTACCTCTTTTAGTATCTGCTGCTGATATTTTCGCTGATGCAAAATTATTTTCCCGTTCGATTGCTCTATCTCTATTCCTTTGAATTCACGGGCAATACCGAGTCTTTTGAGCGGGAAATGTTTTTCTAATGCGGACGCAAAACGCTCATATGCTTGTTTGTTTGGTGCGGTGAACAACAAGTCATCAACATGAAATATCCCTACTATCGCCTCTCTCAAAGCTTTATCATTTTCTACAAACATACATAAGTCTGAATCTAGCAACCTGAAACCTAGCTCCTCTAACTTGGGTGCTAATATCTCATACCATCTTCTTCCTGCCTGTGGTGCACCATATAAAGCACCATCTATACGCCATATCATCCCCTCATGCCCTTCTCTGTCTACACTCTCTGGCGCATATGCATAAACAGGGTCATTCATACGAGCATTTAGGTATGCATTTTTAAAATCTATGCCGTATAGTTTGTGTTTGTGCCAGGCAGCTAGTTTGGCGAGAAATAAAAGTGAATGGTGCGCGGCGCAAGGAACAAAGAGCTGATCTGGGTTGTAGTTAACACCGGGTTCTAACATATCTCCCCGTAAAGCTAAACGAGACTTTACGAACTTTTCCCGTTCTCATCTAACTTTACTTTGTGAACCCATGTCAATCTAACTATCTTACTAACTCCTGCCTTGCTTGCCTCCTTATGGGGTACCTATGTGTATGTGTTAAAGGATTGAAGAGCTTTTAGCTTTGTTTTCATACCCTCTAAAACATCTTTAGCTGTCAAACCTTCCTCTATGACATCTTTGGGTACTCTGATATCTACATACAAATAAAAATCACGAATCTCATCTGCCACCATACGGTCATCGCATAAAAACATATTAGCGGGACTTTGTAACGGGTATTCGGGATCTTTCACGGAGTATTTGAGGATTTCCGAATTCAGCATCCGTTCTTCTTCGTCTTCAAACTTAACTATGTGGGTGGGCTGAGGTCTGTCTCTTACTACGAGTCTATCTCTGGGGTCACTCACTCTGCTGACTACCCCTACTCGTACTATGCTCTCCCATCCCTCACCGTACTTTTTCTTCGCCCATCCATCTCCCCATGCACGCGCGGGCACTCTTACTACCTTACCTATTAGCTCTTGAGCCTCTCTCTTTTCTCTCTTGGGCTCATTGCTAGGGGTAAATCTCTCTACTGCCTTGCGCTGCCTTTTACCGGGGATTATGTTACTCTCCGTTACTCTCTGACTCTGCTCCCACGTTAATCCCTTAGATGGTGGTGATTTTTCTTCGTATGCTCTTCTTTCATGTATTTTTAGTGGATCTGTTGGATCTTGTTCACTTGTATGCTCTTGTGGCTTGATCTTGTGCTCTGGGGGTAATTGTTGTGGATAATGTGGCTCTGGACTTGTGTGTAGGCGTGTATGTTTGTGATCCAATGTATTCTTCTCCACATGCTCATTTTCATGCTCATTCTCATTCGCATCGATATCAACATTCTCTGTCTCCCCCTCAACTTCATCAAAGTGTGTTGTTGGGTGGTCGTTGTTGACGTTGTGCGGTGACTTAGGTGATTGAGGTGGTGATTGGGGTGGTGATTGGGTTGGTGATTGGGGTGGTGACGCTTGTGGAGATGTGTGTGGTTGCTCGCTCTCATTCTCATTCTCCCCCTCAGAGTCATCATTATCCCACGACACTAGTTTAGGAGGATGAGCTTGTTTACCGATTTGTGAATATTAAATCTCACATCTCTCACTCCGGAAATGATTTTCTTACCATCCCATACGCGGTATAGTTCCCGAAACAGATCATATCCTACTAGCATCACCTTTTCCCCTCTGTACTCTCCCTTCCGCACTTTAGTCTTAGGTATATGTAACACACCCATACATCCTGTTGGTTTTAAATGAAAGAGTGTTGGTTTTCTACCTAACAGCTGCTCATAAGGCGAAATTCCTTTGCGTTCCCCGTGAATTGCCGGTAGTATGTTGTGAATGGTTGTTGCTGCGTGTTCTAATTCTGCCCAGAATTGCGGCGGTAATTTAGCGTGATATCTCATTGCTCGTGCAGGCCCCGCCGTAATATCATTCACTTTTTCCGCAATAGGATTCCCGTCTTTATCGTTTCTCGCGGAGGTTCTCCAAATAAAGCGAATATTTTTCCACCACTTAATGACTTCCTCCGGAATATGGAATTCTTGATCTGCGCGAATTTCCTTTACTTTGTTTCCTGTCTGTCTCTCATAAAAGGCTACAGCTTGTTTTAAGCAATCTACAAACTCATTCTTATGGGCTAAATAAAAGTCAAGAATGAACAGTGAGTAGTCGTCGGTGACCGAAAATTTATACCGTTTACCACCTATTGATCTAGTTGCCCACGGTCCTGATGTGTCTATGTGTAGAGTTATACCTGGCTTTTGGGCTCTTTCTATTGTATTAACTGCAAAACGTGGCAAACGTTTAGACTTTCCTATCATGCAAGATTCGCAAAATCTCACATCGCTCTCGTCACCAACTAACTTAATGTTCAAAATTTTTGCCAATAGGCGCATCTTTGTTAACCCATAATGCCCACAGGCATAGTGAAAAAGCTTGATTCCTATCTTTCTAGGTTTGTCTGACTTTCTGGGATAAGCTTCATATAATACTATATCTACGTGTAATTCTTTCTCTCTCTTATTTACTTCATGCTTACTTGTCTCGTTTTTGTTCTCATTTGTGGGGCTTCCCTCCCCTTCTACCCCCTTGTTGCGAAAGGATCATATCTTTCGTTGACTTTCAATGGTTCATCATATTCGTCATCCCATCTATATATCATACTCTTAGTCAATCTTCCTCTTACTAATATGTCACTCTCGTTAATGTGGATGGGGTGTTTGAGTATTACTAACTGTCCGTTTTGGTGGATGACTGATCTGTTGTGTCTGTGGTCCATCTGTCCTGTAGAGACTATGCTAACTGGTAAGGTAGTGTCGAGTAACATCTTCTTTTCTACTGCTCTAGGCCTTCCTTTCCCATCTATCACAGTCAGCCTAGCTCTTCCTGACTTACTCAACTCCCTTTCTCCATTACCTGTCAGTAGTTCTACCGGGTCTATCTCATCGACATCCGTCAATCTATCTTCTCTGCATGATATGTCTGTGCTTGCTCCACTATCCTGTACTGTCATGTCTCTCTTTTTCATCACTCTTTTTCTCACATGTATCAGTACATGCTCTGTCTCTCCTTCTGTCTCTGTCTCTGTTTCTAGTTCACCCTCAGAGACTCCTCTACCCTCACCTTGTCCCTCTTCTGTGAGTTGTGGAGGTGTAGTGATGGGACTCTGTCTGACTGCTCTCTCCAAGTACACTCCTTCTATTGCTCTTACTATGTCAGTCAAAAAGTCATCTCTCTCTAGCTCGCCACTCACGACACGCATCACTTCTCCATTCATTCCCCTCACGCACTCATTCATCAACGTTTTAGCTATTTCATTTATATCTTTGAAGGTTATGACGGGAGGGTTGATGGGTTGCGTGTTTGTTGTCTGTGTTGGTGGGAGTGCTGTGATTGGTCTAGAACTAGAGATTTGGAGTTGTTGTGAGGTGGGACCTATTTGGTTGCCAAATTTGTTGACAGAAGTGGGCCCAAGTCGTTGCTCTCCCTCATCCACTCCACTCTCTTCTCTCCCTTCTCTGCTCTGGCCGGTCCGCTGACTAGAAAATGGATTATGTTTGCGTGGTTGTTGCGGAATATTTTGCGAGACTTGTGGACTTGTGGAAATTTTGGTGTCAAGTAAAGTTTCAAATTCCCCGAAAACGAGTCTTTGCGTAATTTTATGAGACTTTTCCAATGCAGCAGCTTTAAGACCTCGTTCGTCTGGGTAGTAAGGAGATTTGGGGGGACGCAACACGGGACTTACCGACAAATCCAACTCCGGATAATCTGGGTCTTGTGTGGCGTGATATCCGCAGTACCTCGCATAAGATAATCGTTTCGCGTGATTTGCGTATATTCCTTTTCCTTTTGATTTTTCAACGGAAACATTACACTGTTTTTTGCGTCTGTTTATTCCGGCACATTTTGTGTCAGGCGTGACTCCGTAAGAACTCTCAAGCCTCAAAGGAGTTTCGTTAGGGTTAGGGGTGACTGGGGAACATCGTGGGGTGGCGGATACTAACCGCTCTTCCTTGCCTTCTCCCCGTAGTGAGGAGGGACCTCGTAGGGTGGCCGATACTAACCGCACTTCCCGTCCTTGTCCACTCTCACTATGTCTATTCCCTACCCTAGGTGTAGTCTTTGTATCGTTCAAAAGGGCTTGGGGACTTGTAGATTTGTGATGAGGTGAGCTTGGTTGCTCGTCATCTCTTTCTCTTTCTTCCTCATCATCATCGCTCTTATCATAAGTGTTCCCCATATGGATTAAAGCAACGTTTGTATCAGAGTCACTTTGTTCGTCATCGTTTTTGTCGTTGCCGGTTGTTATCAAAGTGAGTGCTTTCTTTTTCTTATGAACGGGTTTCTTTTTGTTTTTGTAATTGTTCTTTTGTTCGTTCTTTTCTTGTTCCGTGCCTTTGTCTTCCGTTTGATTCCGTTTTGATTTTCCTTCTTTGCGGAACTTTTCCGAAATCACCGGACAATATCTCATGGTATGGCCTTTGGCATCACATCCGAAACACGTGACTTTGAGCGTCCAGTTTGGAGCTGTCTTTGGTCCCGGTTTATTGTCTCCCCTTTTCCCTTTATTATCCATCAGGAGATTGGTCTCTTGCCGCTGCTTGCCATCCCGAGATTTCTTGTTGTTGTCTTTGCGAATTTGAGTTTTTCTCTCACGGAAATTGTTACGTCTTTCTTTTTCTTCCCACATTAACCATCTTTCCCTAGATGCTTCGCATAGTTCCGAGAAATTTGGTCTTAGTCTGGCCGGGAGATCATAGTGGTCCACCTGAAATTTATCCCCGAAAGCTGGATGGTAGCGCAATTTCTTAAATAGCTTTCTCTTTGCTTCCTCATCGGAAAATGGCGCCCCACGTAAACTTTCAAGCTGGATTTTCTTTGCGAGAAATTCATTTAGCCAGTCTACATACCTCTGACCTGCCCTTGGTCTCGTTCTCTCAAACTCTTCCTCTAACATGTACCTACCTGCTCCGGAAATGCCTCCCCATTGATCTCTTACTACTATCAACTCTTCAATGGGTCCTTTCGTCTTCTGTGTTCGCAGGAAATTAGATACATTGTCTTTGGAAAAAGCCACAGACAGACATAACTGCAAAGTTTTCATCATTTCATAATATTTCTTCTCTTTGCGGATAGCTGTCTTTCTTCTTGTGTGTTGTTTCATACTTTGTCTTTTCTTTTTCCTTGCTTCTTTCTCTTTCCACTCTCTCTTTTGTTCTGCTGTCATTTTATCCCAACCCTCTGGCTGTTTGATATCTTCTTTCTTTGTCTGGGGTCTCAATCTTCCTCTCTGAGAGGTGTCTGACTCTTCATCTTCCTCACTATCACTTATGGGCGTGTCG
>WBZZ01004362.1:37500-55000 GCA_019918135.1 Paulinella micropora
GAAAGTACTAAGGAAGTGCAAGGAGTATAAGCGTTTGTTGAGTTTTCAATGTAAGTAATTACTAAATAAAAACACTTTGCTTGCAAAGCCTGGAAATATAGATGATAGGATCAACAATAGATGATGGCATCATCAAATAGATGATGCCATCATCAAATAGATGATGCCATCATCAATTTAATATTCAACCAGATTACAAAATAGATGATGCCATCATCAAATAGATGATGTCATCATCAAAATAGATGATGCCATCATCAAATAGATGATGCAATCATCAATTTAATATACAACCGGATCACATATTAGATGATACCATCATCAAATAGATGATGCCATCATCAAATAGATGATGCCATCATCAATTTAATATACAACCGGATCACATATTAGATGAACGGATCATCAAATAGATGATGGCATCATCAATAGATGACGATTTAATAATAACTGGATCACATATTAGATGACCGGATCATCAATAGATGATAGCATCATCAATAAATGACGATTTAATATACAACCGGATCACATATTAGATGATGACATCATCAAATAGATGATGGCATCGTAAATAGCGTGATTTAATATGTGACTGGATCATTAAATAGATGATGGCATCGTAAATAGTTAGAATCTAAAATGTGACTGGATCATCAAATAGGCGATTCCATCATCAAATAGGTGATGCCATCGTCAACTGATTCTTGCGTCAATGTGTGATTTTATCCTCAACGTAAAAGTGTGATTGCATCATAAACTGATTTTATCGTCAATGTGTGATTTTATCGTCAACGTAAAAGTGTGATTGCATCATAAACTGATTCTATCGTCAACGTAAAAGTGTGATTGCATCATCAAAGTGAGGGCTTCAGCAATATGATGGCATCCCATGTAGACCCGATTCACTTAAATTATCGTGTTTAATCAGTTTTACGATAGAATCAGCATTTTTGTCCCCATAGTGAAAGATATCTGATGCACTCAGGGAACCCCCCCTTCTGAGCTTTTTCCTATGTTGGCCGGGCCAGGACAAAACACCGTGGAAGCCGGGGAATTTCATTGCATTTTTTCGAGCAAAAATGGTGTCAAAAAAAATAGAAAAAAAATCGTTCGTTTGTAAAGGGAACTTGATGTACAACAGTACGGTTTTCAACAATAGCTTCCTATTGCCATGCCATATGAGCATATATAACAAGGAAAAGTAGCTACTATCACTCAATACAGCTTTATTTAAGTTGTACCTCTTGTTGTGTATGGTAACAAGTGCGGTGGTACACCGATCGCTTGCTAAATCATGTAAAAATTATCAACAAACCATATGTTCTTAGTCAACTTGATGTCATATCTCTGAGGGTTGCGCACCATACTTTTGAAAAAAATAACTTCACTAATACAATAATAAAAATCAAAAAAGTTATGTATGAAAATTGTTTAAAATTTGAAATTTAAAAATTTTAAATTTGAAAAATTACTTTTTTCAAGTGAGTCTGAGTTCATAAGCAACGCCACACCATGGTTAGAGCTTTCAAACAAAAAAAACTGTTCAAGGCTGAAAAAGCTTCAACTGTCTAGAACTCAGTTGCCTGCAGTGCTGGTCGGAGATCCGGCTGTACCACCGCACTAAATCCACCACTTTTATTATTTACTCTGAGGTATTGATAAAAAGGACAAAAAGGCAGTGATATGGGGGGGAAAGGCCATTCATAGGGTAGGTAGGTAGGTAGGTAGGTAGTAGATAGATGGAGATAGATAGATAGATAGATAGATAGATAGATAGATAGATAGATAGATAGATAGATAGATGGATGGATGGATAGATAGATAGATAGATAGATAGATGGATGGATGGATGGATAGATTGATAGATTGATAGATAGATGGATAGATAGATGGATAGATAGATAGATCGATCTTTCAAAGAGTTGAGATGATCGTTTGAAGTCACACTGACCATATTTTCTGAACGCAGTCAAATCGAACTTGAACTAGTTAGTGAAGTCGAAACGTCGTGCAGAGGAGAATCGGTAGTAACGGGCCGGTCAAAAAGATTGAAAAGTCAACTGCCACTAATGGTTTTGGCCGGTCGTTAAAGTGC
This sequence comes from Paulinella micropora, assembly GCA_019918135.1. NCBI lineage: Eukaryota > Cercozoa > Imbricatea > Euglyphida > Paulinellidae > Paulinella > Paulinella micropora. Next base: position 39,599 of record WBZZ01004362.1, read on the forward strand.
TCAGTCTGATATGCGTCCCCCTCAGAGTCTTACCGGTCACTGCGTAGACTTACTGAGCAGAACGAAGACTTTAACAACAATGCGAGTGTGACAATTCCCGCCAGTTCAACTTGACTACTATCACCGAACTTGAGTCAAAAAGATCTACTGTCCAGAACTTGAAAAGGCCACCGGCACGAAACGTATTGATATGGGGCAAAAGGGTTAATTGTAAAAGGCTGATGCCACCAGTCACGCATTACCAGAACAAGTACTAAAAAGGACTGCATTAATAACTAATAATAATAACAGTAAGCTTAACGACTACTACTAACGGATAAGTATTATCAAGTGATATTAATAATAGACAGAACTGAGGAGGAAGGGTCTGATTACATTTGTCCAATGCTTCCATGTAATCTCTTCTGCTTCACATTCAGCTCTCAGTAGTATTACTGGCAAGTATTCAACTTCAGAATCTAACTTCTATTATTATCATAAGTTAATATATTAATATAAAACAGTGCTTGTGTATACTGTATCGGGTCTCTGCATGACCTCAAACTGTGACTGCTTTTTTCTTTTAACGCTTCAGATTCGGAATCACCTCTTAATTAACTCGTTCCTTCTATCTCTTCGTCTTCCCACTCAGCACTATGCGTGGCAAGTATTTTATTAAAATAGTGCTTGCGTTAAAAAAGTAAATAAAAAGAAGAAATAGGAAAAAGAGGAAAAGGAGGACGAGGAGGATGAGGAGGATGAGGAGAAAAGAAGACAAGAAGAAAGAGGAGATTGAGAAGAAGCCCCAAAAAGGGGGAAGGAGAAGGAAAAAAGAAGAGGCTTCTGGTTGTTGTTCTTGCTGCTGCTGGTTGAAAAGACTTTATCATGTTGTCCGTGTTGTTGCTGGCGCTAGGGACATGAGAAGTGGCTGAAGACTATGATAAGAGTGACAGCAGCAGTAGCTTCTTGTTTTAAGGAGGCCAAGGAAAAGAAATAAGAGGACAAGGAGGACAGGAAGGAGTTAGAGGGGGCGGGTTGTTTAAGTGCTAGGAGTGGTCGGGCTTGGGTTGTTGCTGCTGCTGCTTGATAAGGGGAAGTGGAGAAGAAAGAACAGGAGGAAGAGGGCTGTCGCTAGCAGTCGGCGGCTGCGGATCCGTGTTGTTGAAGCAGGAGGAAAAGGAGAACAAAGAGAGAAAGATACGAGCAGATTTTGTGGTGTGGCCACTGGCATGCCGTGATGAAGGAAAGATGGAGGAAGGAGTAACGCTCATGCTGTGACAAATCAGGGATGAAGGAGTGATGAGGGAGTGAGGAAGGAGCGATCAAGAAGCAAGAAACTGAGGCTAGGAGTCGGCCGCTGCGGCCTCTGCCTGCTGCTGCTGCTGCTGCTGCAACGCCTGGATCTGCCACGCAGAACAGACAGAGAGGTATACAGGCAAGGACATTGCTAGGGTAGGTAGGTTGGTGATAGATAGATGGATAGATAGATAGGTAGGTAGAGAGGCATAGATAGACAGACAGACAGACAGACAGATAGATAGATAGATGAGATATCGACTAATGTCAGAAAAAAGGAGCTTCAGATTTCGTCAACCAAGGAAGTCTGTGGGTAAAGTATTAACCCGATGCCCAGCTAAGCCGTGATGCTTGCACGGAAGGGACTGATACAGGCGATACCAAATCTCCCTAGTACCAGGCGGGGCCAGGGCTCGTTCCATAAGCGCCCCTTGCAGAACGAGCTCCCACCTCCATTACAGAGGACCCAGTAAGCAGATGAAGTTTCGAGACTGTTCGACAGTCTAGTATAAACCGACAGAGCACTGTGGGTTTTATTCCGGGCTCAACAAGCGAGAAAGGGCACCCTGAGGGAACAGGATTGTGCTTCCCGTCGCTATTTCGGCATGTGACTTATAGGCGTATGGCTAGGCACACATAAGGCACCCCACCACGGGCCCAGCACACCTACACCATCCCCTAATTCTCTGTCTGTCGACAGATGGCACCCATTTCAAAAAACCAAGCCCAAGGGAGGGTCAGTGACACCTCAAGTGGCCTTGGTTCACTCCGTGGAGTAAGTGATGAGAAGATAGATAGATAGATAGATAGATAGATAGATAGATAGATAGATAGATAGATAGATAGATAGATAGATAGATAGATAGATAGATAGATAGATAGATAGATAGATAGATAGATAGATAGATAGATAGATTGATTGGTAGGTAGGTAGGTAGGTAGGTAGGTAAGTAGGTAGGTAGGTAGGTAAGGTAGGTAGGTAGGTAGATAGATAGATAGATAGATAGATAGATAGATAGATAGATAGATAGATAGATAGATAGATAGATAGATAGATAGATAGATAGATAGATACATGCACCTTGCTTTGCAGGAACACGTCTACTCGATTCAGACTCTCTTGCTTCTGGTTGATCGTGTTCGCTGTATATATACATGAATGTACGTCTATATCCAGGTTTATACATGTGTACTCGATTCAGACCTCTTATTTTCTGGTTGATTGTGATGCGAGAGAGGAGGAGGGGGGGGGGGGGGGGACGGGGGGAAAAGACTGTTTTGTATACGTGCACGCGATCGTAGCTCTCTTGTTTATGCATGTATCCATGTAAGGAGAGGATAGGAGAGGAGGGAGAGGAGAGGTTTGGGGGGGGGGGGGGGGGGGGGGGGCGGGGGGGGGGGGGAGGGGGGGGGGGGGTTTGATCAAGACTATAGACTCTCTTGTATATGCATGCATGTAAGGAGGGGAGAGGAGGGGAGGGGAGAGGAGAGGAGAGGAGAGGAGGGGGAAAGTTGACCAAGACCACGCAGATTGGCCTGAACCATGCCCAGCTTCCTCTGCGCAGAGAAAAGGAGAGAGAGAGAGGGGGGGAGGGGGGGGGGGGGGGGGGAGGAGAGAGAGAGAGAGAGAGAGAGAGAGAGGGAGAGGGAGAGAGAGAGAGAGAGAGAGAGAGAGAGAGAGAGAAAATGTGAATGGGAGTGCGAGACAGAGAGGGTAGAAACAACAACAACAGCAGCAGCAGCAGCAGCACAACAACAACAACAACAACAACAACAACAACACCTGCATGAAATTGTGTGCGTCGGGGATGGTATTGCCAGCGAAGTATTTACAGACCATGCTTAGAAATCAGGCCAAAAAATTGACGTCACTTCCCGCAAACTTTGGGCAAAATGATTTAGAATAGACTTTGTAGAAAATGGCCGAAGCTAAACATTTGGCGAAAATTCGTTTTGTTTTGGTCTTGCGCAAGGACCTGCATGAAGTTTTGTGCGTCGGGGATGGTCTTGCGAGCGAAGTAGCCCGTGCCAATGTCCACCAACACCGTCCTGTGCATATATGTATGTATGTATGTGCGTATGTATGCTGCTGCTGTCGCTGTTGCCAATGGTAAGTGAACATGTCAAAATTCCAGTTTCGGTTGGGAGAGGGCTACCCCAGGCCAGCCTTGGCTGGCCTTAGGGTGGCTCTCTTGCAGGGTAAGAAATGCAGTTAGCAAGACAGCGGAGGGGAAAAAAGGCAGTAGTGAGGCAGCGAAGGGCTAGAGAAGGAGCAGTGAGGGAGCAAAGAAGTAGAGAAGGCAGTAGTGAAGCAGCAGAGGGTAGAAAAGGCATAGTGAGACAGCGGAGTGAAAGGGGGGGGGGGGGGGAGGGTGTAAATGAACTTGATGTGCTTGATGTTGCCAGGAATGTACATGGAACCAGCCAAAGGTACCATAATGTCCGCACCTGCACACAGCATGACGTACACATTCTGCATGTCAAACAGCGGCAACACACACATACTGCATGTCAAACACATACATACTGCATATTAAACAGCGGTACGTGGATTTCCCTGAGGAACTAACACATCATGTGGGGAAGGTAGCGTCATCTTCTTTGTTCTTTCTTTTCTTCTTTTTCTTCTTTTCTTCGTACCGTCATCATTTTCTTCTTTCCTTTTCATTTTTCGTCTTCATCGTCATCTTTTCCTTTCTTTCTTGTTCCTTTATGTTTTTTCTTCTTTCTTCTCTTCCAGGTTGTTGAGCGCCTCCAACGATATATATATTACATACATACATACATACATACATACATACATACATAACATACATAGATATATACATACATACATACATACATACATACCGTCATCTTTCTTCTAGGTTGTTCAGAGCCTCTAACGATATATATACTGCAGATAGATAGATAGGTAGATAGATAGATAGATAGATAGATAGATAGATAGATAGATAGATAGATAGATAGATAGATAGATAGATAGATAGATCGATAGATAGATAGATAGATATAGATAGATAGATAGATAGATAGATAGATAGATAGATAGATAGATAGATAGATAGATAGATAGATAGATAGATAGATAGATAGATAGATAGATAGATAGATAGATACATGCATACGTACATACGTACATACATACATACACACCGTCATCTTTTTCTTCTAGGTTGTTTAGCGCCTCCAATGACTGCCCACATACGTACATACATACATACACACCGTCATCTTTTTCTTCTAGGTTGTTTAGCGCCTCCAATGACTGCCCATATCCGTTGAGAGCTTCCTGCAATATATATAACATACATACATATATTCGTACGTGTATACGTACGTACGTACATGAATGCGTGCATACATGCATGCATGCATACATACATACATACATACATACATACATAACATACATAAGATACATAAGATACATAAGATACATAACATACATAACATACATAACATACATAACATACATAACATACATAACATACATAACATATACATACATACATACATACATACATACATACATTACATACATTACATACATAAATTACATACATAAATTACATACATACATACATACGTTACATACGTTACATACATACACTACATGCATACATACATTACATAAATACATTACATACATACATACATACATACATACATACATTACATACATACATTACATACATCACATACATACATTACATACGTACGTACATACATACGTACGTACGTACGTACGTACGTACATACATACATACATACATACGTACGTAACGTACATACATGTACGTACGTATTTATGTACGTATGTATGTACGTATGTATGTACGTATGTATGTATGTATGTATGTATGTATGTATGTATGTACGTACGTACGTACGTATGTGCGTATGTGTGTAATGTCTGTATGTATGTAATGTATGTATGTATGTAATGTACATAAAAACATACATAGAACATACATACATACATACATACGTCATACATACATACATTACATACATACACACATGACATGCATACATACATTACATACATACATACATACATACATGCATACATACATACATACATTACATTACATTACATTACATTACATTACATTACATAAATTACAAACATAAGAGGTGGTTCAAAAGTTTTGGGCATACATTCACCCCTGTCTTTCCCTGAGCTAGCACTGCAGTCTGTAGCCCAGGTTATATGCACAGCAAGTACAGCGCGCACAGATGTGTGTTCCCCAATCCCAACTCTCCACTTGCTCTTCCTGACGAGAATTGAGAGCAGTTGTGAAAGTCTCAAAAAATCGGGAAAAAATTAAGGCCGATTTTCGACACTGATTCAACTTTTCTAAATTCTCTCCAGCAAGAGCGAGTGTGGAGGTGTAATTGAGGGAAACAGATCTGTGAGTGTTATGCATGCTGTTTATATTAGCTGTGTCATAGGCTGTAGCGCTTGTGTCGAAAATCGGCCTTCATTTTTTCCCGATTGCTCTCAATTCTCGCCAGGGAGAGCGAGTGGGGAGTTGGGGTTGGGGGACACACATATGTGCCGCTGTACTTGCTGTGCATATAACCCGGGCTACAGGCTGCAGCGCTAGCTCAGGGAAAGACAGGGCTGAATGTATGCCCCAAAACCTTTGAACCACCTCTTACATACATTACATTACATACATTACATTACATACATCACATTACATACATACATACATACATACATACATTACATACATTACATACATTACATACATTACATCCATTACATACATTACATACATTACATACATTACGTACGTACATACATACGTACGTATGTACGTACGTACGTACATACATACATACATACATACATACATACATACATGCATGCATGCATGCATGCATACATACATACATACATACATACATACATACATACATACATACATACGTACGTACGTACATACATACATGCATACATACATACATGCATACATACATACATACATACATACATAAATACATACATACATACATACATACATACAATACATACAATACATACAATACATGCATACATGCATACATACATACATACATGCATACATGCATACATACATACATACATACATACCATACATACAATACATACAATACATACAATACATACAATACATACAATACATACAATACATACATATATACATACATACATACACTACATACACTACATACAATACATACAATACATACAGGCATACAAACGTACATACGTACAAACATACATGCATACATACATACATACATACATACATACATGCATACATACATACATACATTAAATGATTACATCATTACATACAATACATACGTACATACATACGTACATACATACATACATACATACATACATACAATACATACAATACATACAAGACATACAAGACATAAATACATACATACATATATTCATACATACAAGACATATATACATATATACATACATACATACATACATACAATACATACAATACATACAATACATACAATACATACAATACATACAATACATACAATACATACAATACATACAATACATACAATACATACAATACATACAATACGTACAATACATAAAATACATAAAATACATACATACATACATACATACATACATAACATAACATAACATAACATAACATAACATAACATACAAGACATACAAGACATACAAGACATACAAGACATACAAGACATACAAGACATACATACATAAATACATACATACATACATACATACACACATCACACACATACATACATAGATACATACATACATACATACATACATACATACATACATACATGCATACATACATACATACATGCATGCATGCATGCATGGACGCACAGATAAATAACATACGCACGTAGACAAAACATGTGTGTGAGCGGTGACATACCTGCAGTGCACTGAAGCTGTTCTCTAACACACGCCAACAAGAGACGTGTGTGTATGAGAGAGAGAGAGAAATGAGGGAGAGAGAGAGAATGAGAGAGAGAGGGGGGGGGGGGGGGGAGAGATAGTATGTGTACTGCTACTTTCAAGTCATTGATGGAGGGAGTGAATGAGAGAGAGAGAGAGAGAGAGAGCAGGGGATGCATGGGCACTATCTACTATCTATCTATCTATCTATCTATCTATCTATCTATCTATCTATCCCGGAGGTGGACTCTACTCACTGGCACCTACAGCCTGGGGGTTGATCTATCTGTCTCCTTCAGCCCTGCACCGGCTGTTTATGCAGTCGCAGCTGGTGCAGCGTGACTGGCCAGGGCTGATGACTACCCTTCATGGGCCCTCGATACACTCTCAAACTGTTCGGAAAAGCCCTAAGAGCCTTCGATACCGCGGCCTGCGGGAAACTGCAAGGTGCAGCATTCGAGATAATGCTCGGTGGATAGTAAAAACTCGAAGTATATGGAACGCAGCCAATTCCCTTCTTGCCAAGGTCAACCCCGCGCACGGCTCCTAATCGGTTGGCGACTGCTGCCAGAGTACGTGGGCCCGGTAGCCATCCGTCGCCGCTGTCCTGTGGTGGCCTGGCAAATGGGAAAGGTTCAGAGACTAGACGGGAGTGGGATCTCTCTGTGTGCGGGTAGGCACAGAAGCAAGGAGATCTTAAGGTATAGTCCGTCCGCCGCGAAAGTGGTCACCTTGGATGAAGCTCGAGGTTTGGTGTAACCCTCGGGCCCCAGCCTTGGCGGAGTCCGTGTGCACGGACACGAGCCTGGGTTAGTTCTACTGCCCTCTAGCCAGGGAGGGTCGTAGAGCCATCAGACTGCATAAACCCGGGGCTTAGTGCCCATCTCCAGCCCGCTGCCAAGCCACCAACTGGTGGCGGGGTGGAATAGATGCGGATATGCAGCGCTGATAGACCAAACATGTCTATCTATCTATCTATCAATCTATCTATCTATCTATCATCTATCTATCTATCTGTCTATCTATCTATCTATCTATCTATCTATCTATCTATCTATCTACCTACCTACCTACCTACCTACCTACCTACCTATCTACCTACCTATCTACCTATCTATCAATATATCAATCAATCTATCTATCTTACTCAGTGCTTCCAGCTCGTTGTTGAGGGCATCTCGTAGGTTCTGTGCAACACAACACACAAACAGGACATACTATGCAACACACAAACAGGACATACTATGCAACACACAAACAGGACATACTATGCAACACACAAACAGGACATACTATGCAACACACAAATAGGGTATATCGTAAATAACTAACTAACTATCTACTTAACTAACTAACTAACTAACTAACTAACTAACTAACTAACTAACTAGCTAGCTAGCTAGCTAGCTAGCTAGCTAACTAACTAACCAACTAACTAACTAACTAAATACTCCTTCATCCATCCATCCATCCATCCATCCATCTACCTACTACCTACCTACCTACCTACCTCCCCACCTCCCTACCTCCCTCCCTCCCTCCCTCCTCCCTCCCTCCCTCCCTCCCTACCTACCTATCTATCTATCTATCTATCTATCTATCTATCTATCTATCTATCTATCTATCTATCTATCTATCTATCTGTCTATCTGTCTATCTATCTATCTATCTATCTATCTATCTATCTATCTATCTATCTATCTATCTATCTATCTATCTGTTGATCTCATCGCTTACTCCACGGAGCGAACCAAGGCCACTTGAGGTGTCACTGACCCTCCCTTGGGCTTGGTTTTTTTGAAATGGGTGCCATCTGTCGACAGACAGAGAATTAGGGAATGGTGTGGGTGTGCTGGGCCCGTGGTGGGGTGCCTTATGTGTGCCTAGCCATACGCCCATAAGTCACATGCCGAAATAGCGACGGGAAGCACAATCCTGTTCCCTCAGGGTGCCCTTTCTCGCTTGTTGAGCCCGGAATAAAACCCACAGTGCTCTGTCGGTTTATACTAGACTGTCGAACAGTCTCGAAACTCCATCTGCTTACTGGGCCCTCTGTAATGGAGGTGGGAGCTCGTTCTGCAAGGGGCGCTTATGGAACGAGCCCTGGCCCCGCCTGGTACTAGGGAGATTTTGGTATCGCCTGTATCAGTCCCTTCCGTGCAAACATCACGGCTTAGCTGGGCATCGGGTTAATACTTTACCCACAGACTTCCTTGGTTGACGAAATCAGAAGCTCCTTTTTTCTGACATTAGTCGATATCTCATCAGTTGATCTCATCACTTACTCCACGGAGCGAACCAAGGCCACTTGAGGTGTCACTGACCCTCCCTTGGGCTTGGTTTTTTTGAAATGGGTGCCATCTGTCGACAGACAGAGAATTAGGGGATGATGTGGGTGTGCTGGGCCCGTGGTGGGGTGCCTTATGTGTGCCTAGCCATACGCCCATAACTGTTCCCTCAGGGTGCCCTTTCTCGCTTGCTGAGCCCGGAATAAAACCCACAGTGCTCTGTCGGTTTATACTAGACTGTCGAACAGTCTCGAAACTCCATCTGCTTACTGGGCCCTCTGTAATGGAGGTGGGAGCTCGTTCTGCAAGGGGCGCTTATGGAACGAGCCCTGGCCCCGCCTGGTACTAGGGAGATTTTGGTATCGCCTGTATCAGTCCCTTCCGTGCAAACATCACGGCTTAGCTGGGCATCGGGTTAATACTTTACCCACAGACTTCCTTGGTTGACGAAATCAGAAGCTCCTTTTTTCTGACATTAGTCGATATCTCATCTATCTATCTATCTACCTACATACCTACCTACCTACCTATCTACGTATCTACCTACCTACCTACCTACCTACCTACCTGCCTGCCTGCCTGCCTGCCTGCCTGCCCTTGCCTGCCTGCCCTGGCCTGCCTGCCCTGGCCTGCCTGGCTGCCTGCCTGCCTGCCTACCTACCTACCTACCTATCTATCTATCTATCTATCTATCTATCTATCTATCTATCTATCTATCTATCCATCTGTCTATCTATCTATCTATCTATCTATCTATCTATCTTTCCTGCGTAGCTCGTTGCTCTTTTGCGATCTATCGCTCCTGTGCAGTCAAAAATTGGACTAATCTTCCTCTAGTCCGTATCGGTGACTGCATTCCGTCATAGCCGTCCAGTGTTGCATAGCCCGGGCTAGGTCCCTTCGGGGGTTTAGGCCTCATACAATGTCATGATTGTAGCTTGCGCAAGCTTACGGTGCTCAAAACACTTGGACTAACGGCTTGAACGGCTTCCTTTTCTTTCTTCTTCCTTGTCCTCCTCAAGACCCCACTCTCCATTTTGCCTTTTTCTTCAAACCCCTTGGAGAAGATTTTGCTCATGTCCACCCTTACGAAGATCCTTCGAGCCTCCTCGAAAAGAAGAGTCCAAAAGTGCACGTCCATCCGGACTATAAGTCACAACCCGGCATTGTCAACCCGGATTCCACCCACAGTGTTGACGCCGAGACATACTCTCATTTCGTCCAAGAAGTGCCCCGAAAGAACCAATCGAAAGAAGAAAGCACCTGATTTTGCCATCAACACCAAGCGTATGGAAAGACATTGAAGAAGAACTGCAATCCGCCCTCCCTCTCATCCTCCCCTTATCTCTCATCCTGCATTCCGTCATAGCCGTCCAGTGTTGCATAGCCCGGGCTAGGTCCCTTCGGGGGTTTAGGCCTTTACACAATGTCATCATTGTAGCTTGCGCAAGCTTACGGTGCTCAAAACACTTGGACTAACGGCTTCCTTTTCTTTCTCTTCTTCCTTATCCTCCCCACTCTCCATTCCTAAATTGCCTTTTTCTTCAACGTCCTTCCTCCTCTTCTTTTTTCCAGAACACAGTCTACCCGTGATTCCCATCCCGGACACATGCACAGTACACAAATTACTGTTTGATGTGAAACTGCGTTCCTTTGCAAGGACTACATTCCTTTGCGACATCTCATCTATCTATCCATCTATCCATCTATCTATCTATCTATCTATCCATCCATCTATCTATCTATCTATCTATCTATCTATCCCGGGGGGATGTAGATGGCCAGCTGCTCAGTGCTCCGGCCTAAAACCAAACCCCCCTAGATTAAAGATTAAGATATCATCGAATTATTGTTGTTTATTTGTTGTGCCCATGTCTGCTCTTGCCTCTGTTTGCCATTTGCTGTCTCTTTTTCCTTGGTCTCCAACGGACTGGGTAGTTTATACTATAACTGCCCAGCCCTAGGCTGCGCCCGTTCTCTTGTGGCTCTGCGAGCAATGGTTCGGGGGGGGTGGGGGGGGGGGGGGGGCGGGATGGTGGAGAAGGGTTGGGGGGATTGTTGCGATGCACGTGTATTGATGGCCTGGTCAGCTGGTTACAAACGACAGTGAGGGGCGGCACTGTCGAGCAGTGAGATGCGGCACTGCCTGTCGCGCAGTGAGGGGCGGCACTGCGTCGGGTTTCGTGAATCCTCACATAGCTTTCTCTCTTCTCGACGGTGTGGATACACTGGAGGATCAGCTATGCAGGACAGGGAGGTTGCAATGCAAGGCCGCAACCTCTGTCACCACCACAGGACGTGCATCAGGTTTTCGGTTCCGCTGGTGGTCTAACTTAGAGTGTGACACGGCCATCCAACAACAACATGAACGTCACTACTGATAAGGTCGGAGCCGCCACCGACGCCAACAGGAAAGGCGAAAGTCCTGCAAATGTGACTCCGGCCGTGCTGGCGCCAGTGCGGGCGCAACGCAGGCTAACAGCCCATTCGGACAGGGCTCCTCGGTCCTCCGTGAAGGTGGGGACCAAGCGTGGGCGTGCGATGATCTGTAATGGTGAAATTAATTCTCTGCGCTCCCCTCCTAAGCGGTCCAGGGCAGAGAAGTCCGACGGGGCGAGGGGGAGCGGGACCAAGCCCCCAACCCGGACCCCGGCGGCGAGGAATGGGAAACCGCTGGCACGCGTCGGAGACGACGCAAACAGGATGAAGTGGACCTTCGCAGTGCAATACTGTGGGGGGCTCCTTCAACCTGCTGCTTGAAGACTTGGAAGAACCCTCTGCCAAGCGGGGTTCAAGGTTCAGCTCACCCACGAGCTCCGTCTGGGAGTGTGAAGTCCGCAAAGCTCTCACCCAGCTTTGCTTCATAAAGTGCCACCTTGGACTCCACAGCCTTACAGTCTTCGGCTGAAGCCCCTTTCAAGACTAGCTGGTGTAGGTTGAACTTCCGATACCGTATCCTCTTGCGCCTGAGGATCGCTCGGCGGGGGCACATAGACAGGCCGGTGATCTGATTCCAGGTCCCCGGTATCTACCCAAAAGAGTGCGCTCTTCTTTTCTGTAGGGAACAGCCGGGGGGTGACTACGATGTAGTCAAGGGCCGATTCCGACAGGCCCAACTCCCCTTCTGTCGTGACTACCTGCATTCTCGTTGCGTGTCCACGCTCCGAGCCCGGAGCTTTAAAGTGACCGTTGAGAGCCACCATGTCATTCTGGGAGATCAGCTCGGCGAGTAGTCGGCGTTGTCGGTGCGCTTGACATTACAGTCGAAGCTCCCTAGCAGGCCCTGCTCCCGCTCAGTCGTGGGGGGTCCGAGTTTGGCATTCATGTCGCCCAAGACTATGACCTCCCCCCGGCTCCTGTACAGCGCTACCATCTCTGATAGCGCCGCCCTGGCAGCTTCTCTCTCTTCACGTCTGGCTGACTCTTGCGGCATGTACGCCGAGAGTACGTAGATGTCTTCTTCCCCTCGTGTTCCCGCTGCAATGCGTATCCCGTGGAAATGAGGATTCCCCTGTTCCAGAGATCCTACGTAGGTAGAGACCGACCAAGAAGCCAGTCCCCGATTTGTGCCCCAGCGCCGGCGTCCCCAACCAGCTGTAATTCTTGGCCAGAAGTTTATCCATGGCCGCTTCCGAGAGGTTGTGCTCCTGCACTGCTACAATGTCAGCGCGGCGCAAGTTATAGTGCACTTCCCGCTCCGCGATGCATTCCAAGGCTTTTCCGTTCAAATTGTGCATGTTGCAACTTTAAACACGAAGGGTGTTGGCTGGGTCCTCGCCTTCTTCTGCCGCCCCTTGCGTTCAGGTATCGCCGTCAGTCATCCGCAAGAGGTGCCTTTGATGGCGGTGTGGGCTCAATCGGCAGCTTTCCAAAAGGATTGGCTTGTGGTGCGAAGTTGTTAGGTAGGTCAACGGTGCGCTTGGCGCGCGCCTTGCTCTCCACGTCGCGGACCGCCCATTGAGTGCGCCGTCGCGTTCCTAGTGTGCGACCCCAGCAGGCATGGAACTTTCGCTCCTTCGCACAAGGCTCAGCATGCTCTCCAGCCGCTCTTGCCTTGAGGGCGATTTATCGGTAATGCCCTTCCAGAACGTCTCGACGTTTTCCCGTCCCGATACACCGGGTAGAAGACTCGGGATTCAGGATCTTCGAGGTCTTGGTGTGACCGATAGAACTAGAGGATGGGCGGTTCGGCCGAGGTCGCTTCGTTCGCCCTGATGGTGCGGACCTTGGGTTCCCATTCCTTGATTTTCATTAGAAGGTCACTTGGACGTGGGCCCCTGCCCAGCAGCTATGGACCAACCAACACGGCTACGCCTAGCCGAGGTGACGAGCGAGTTCATTAACAGTCGTTCGCGGCTTTGAAGGCGTCGGTGGGAGACCGGCTGGTCGCCAAGGAGTTCCGCCGAGATTGGTTCGACGACGAATTGCGCACTGCAATAAATGCCCGCAGAAACGCGTACCGGGTCTTCGTTCAATCACCCTCCGAGCACACCGGGGTCCGATACTCAGAGGCACGTAGCAGAACGCGTGAACTCGTTGAGGCAAAGAAGCGGGCTAGCTGGGAGCGTTTCTTGGCGAATATGGTGGACGCATACGGCCATGACAGTAAGAAGGCCAGGCGACTTGTGCCACAGGCTAGCGCCTCAACGGTACACCCGATCCGTAAGGAGGACGGTACCATGGCGACTACGCAGACCGAGAGATTGGACACAGTGACCATGTACAAAGCCACACTAGGCGCCCCTCTGCAAAACCCCTCCTTCGACGAAACTTTCCTGACCACAATCGAGGCGCGTATGGCGGAGCACCTCTGGGACTCTGTCGCACAAGCTGAGATCGACCTTGACGGTGAGTTCACAATGGAGGAGCTGGAATAGTGCTTAGAAAAGACCCAGTTCGGCAAGGCGTGTGGCAGCGACGAAACTCGGAACGAAATGCTCAAGTGCGGTGGCGTCACCATGCGCCAACTCCTCCTGAGGTGTTCAACTTCCTTCGGGATATTGAGACAACGCCTGACGACTGGGGGATGGGCGCATTTGTCAACCTCTACAAAGACGGGAACCCAGCTGATTTGGGGAACTACCGAGGCATCGCTCTCATGAGCTGTCTGGGAAAGCTCTATCTCAGTCGGTGGGTTAGGTGCCTGTCTTGCTTCATGGAAGGGGAACTGTCAGCGGAACAAGGGGGCTTTCGTCCGGTCCACAACGGACCAAATAGTCTCATTGCACGAGGCTCTGGTACGCAGGAGGTTATCGAAACGCAGGACTTCCGCAAGGCGTTCGATACCGTTTGGCAAGATGGTTTATGGGAACGACTGTGGCAAAGTGGAATTCGTGGACGGGCCTGGCGCATCATTCGTGATGCATACAGAGGAATCCGCATGCGAGTCCTCGCAGACGGCTGCCTGACCCAACCCGTCCCTATGCCACAAGGAGTTCGCCAAGGAGACCCCTCTCTTCTGTCCCGTTCCTTATCTTCATGGACGCACTGGCTGAAATGTTGGCGGAACAGTGCAAATTGCTGGCATACAGTCCCGAGGGTTCGGCTACCCGGCGAAAGCTGCGGAGTTTGCTCTACGCAGACGATGTCGTCATGCTCGCGGAATCGCCGGAGGAGCTGAACGCCCTGATCGAAGTGGTGCGTTCGTTTTGTGATACGTGGAGGATCGAAATCAACTTGGCGAAAAGTCAGGTGATGGAAGTCCACCTACGTGGGGTTATGTCGCAAAGCGGGAAGCTATGACTACGGTTCAAAGGCGGTCGAGGTAGTTCATCAGTATAAATCCTAGGGCTCATGCTGACCCGTTTGTTCGCGAGGAGAGAAATCCCCTTTTCGGCTAAACGAGCCATGTGGACAACAACA
>WBZZ01004362.1:65000-104912 GCA_019918135.1 Paulinella micropora
GTCTAATCATCCCCGGCCGACTCGTTGTTGTTGTTGTTGTTGTTGTTGTTGTTGTTGTTGTTGTTGTGGTTCTTGTTCTTGTTCTTGTTCTTCTTCTTCTTGTTCTTCTTCTTCTTCTTCTTCTTCTTCAATTTAATTAGTAACTTAAGCCAATGATAAGATGGTGTGTGGCTAACGAACAAAAATGTTGCTGTTGTTCTTGTTGTTGTTCAATTTAATTAATAACTTACACCAATGATAAGATGGTGTGTGGCAAACGACCAAACATGTTGTTGTTGTTGTTGCTGTTATTGTTGTTGTTATTGTTGTTATTGTTGTTTATTGTTGTTATTGTTGTTATTGTTGTTGTTGTTGTTGTTGTTGTTGCTGTTGTTGCTGCTGCTGTTGCCATTTGTCGTCGTCGTTGTTGTTGTTGTTGTTGATGATGATGATGTTGATGATGATGTTATTGATGTTGTTGATGTTGTTGACGTTGTTGATGTTGTTAATGTTGTTAATTTTGTTGATGTTGTTGATGTTGTTGATGTTGTCAATGTTGTTAATTTGTTGTTGATGTTGTCGTTTTCGTCGTCGTTGTCGTTGTCGTTGTCCTTGTTGTCGTTGTTGTTGTTGTCGTTGTTGTCGTTGTTGTTGTTCTTGTTGTCGTTCTTGTTGTCGATGTTGTTGTTTTTCATGTCGTTGATGATGTTCTATTATTTTCCTCGTAATCGCCTGTTGTTAATGGAGGCCTGAAGGACGCCAGGGAAATTTTTGCAAGATCCTCAGAATGTCCATCTTGTGAAACTACGCTAGACAGGTTTGCAATTTTTTGTTGTTGCCTGTTCCATGATGTTTTGTACCAGAAATCGAGACCTCTGCCAAATCAAGGTCCTCAACTGGAGTGTAGAGCTCTGATTCTGCTGTTGCAATCATTACTTTTCCAAATGTATTTTATGTCAAAGATGGACGGGGAATTTGCGTTTCCTCCTCTGTGGGGATTATCTCCGATGCGAAGTAAGTAGTGCGTTCAGTTAAGAGATAGTCATTGGGCTGTCCTTTTATGCAGTTATGAAAATCGCAACTGATGCAGTGGAATTCTGGCAATACCAAAAGAAAGCAGGTTTGCGATGTTCGACCTTTTTCTAATAAATCGTCGGAGTTTTGGGTTGAATGTAACAGAAATTCAGAAATTGCAGCACTCGAAGGCTGCAAAAGAAAAAAAGTTTCGAAATATTGAGCAGGGGTTGAAACGAAAGCTCATGGAGGCTGAGGTTCGTTTATCGTTTATCTTAAATCACTTGTGGATTTCGGAATCTCTGTGTAAACCTTGCATTCTGCTCCTTTGCAGAACGAACGCAACACGTTACTACACGAACGCAACACTGCCAAAGAAGACTGTCGGCTGTAAGGACCATTCTTTCATGCGAAAGCTTGAGCCACATGGTGGATGTTAGTCTTCAAAAACAGAACTGCGCTCTCAAGGAGGAAAACAAGGAAAAATCTCGGTAAGTCAGGAAAATCCACGCTGGGAAACCATGCATATCTGTCCTTTTGCTATTACAGGATGTACCAGAAATATGACGTAAGTGACACTCTCATTCTTCCTAAACAACTTCCTTGCCAACAAACAACTAGGAGGTCTTCAGACAGGTGTCCGGCGGTAGTCGGCCTTTAGCCATCATGCCCGCGTCCAAGACAACAAAGCCAAACCACCCTGCGCCTCGCAGTCCCTCCTTTGACACGTTGGCCGCAAGCAGTCATCGAATATCCACCCCTCTTTTCGTGTCTGGAAGTGATCGGAATCTCCAAAAGAGTCACGAATCTGAAGCCGCAAGTCTAAGTCGTGGAGGCGTACAGAAGGCACCTGCAAGTGGCGATCGTAACAGCAACAAACAGTTATTCGTGAAATATCTTGAAAGGACTTTCATACCATTGTTAACTGAATCCATTTGAGTTCTATTCGTGTTGTGATTCTCTTTTGGAATTGCGTTAGTGTGAACGCGATCGCTTGTGTCTTAGATGCGATTACACCTGACACTGTGCTACTGATGATTGCAGGCTTTGCAATCATGCGACGGGGCCTGACGACGCCGGTTCAGTCAAAAGAAGTAGCGTCCCCGTCGACGCACAGAGGTTCAAGCAAATCATATTTTGTGCTTTCCAAAGACGAAACTTTTTGAACCGCTTCATTCTTTGAAAGGGCATTGTTAAATTCCTAAACAGTGCTACTACTTGATTCGCTTGTTGGCAGTTGCACTTTGAGAAGAGGAACAATGCGTGTCACGTCCTGTTTTTCTCTTGTTTGACGTCGGTACATTTGCGGTGATGACCTTGTGATGTGAACGCAGACTCCTTCTCTCAGCAGTCACCAAATGCATTGCTTGACCCTCACCAAGGACGCAGTAGCCCTGGCGCCTCACATCTACACACCCCTCTGCAAACCCCTCTGCAACGCAAAGACACTTCACACGACCTCTCAAGATCTGTGCCACGAGGCGTTCAGAGCTTTGATGCGCGGCCTTCGCCCGCTGGAACCATCCGTCGACCAGGCTTTCCAGGGTAACTTCCGGTCCTCATATGTAGCCCGCAGCTAATATATATCTGACAGGGGAATGCGGCTTCGAGGCCTCTTCGCTACCAAGCCCACGCCACGTCAGTCGCCTGCAGATGGCTTCGAGCCGCCTGGTATGCGAACGATGTGAAAGTCGCAAATTGACAGCCATCGGAGCATGATAATGTCTGTGAAGCCCGGTAGGCGACCTAGGAATGTCACGGCTCTCAAGTTGCCTTGACTTAACGATTCAGCTGAAAGTGCACTCTGGACTGTGATTGCGCTCCGAGTCAGCTCATCATGACTGAAATTGCCACGCTACTAGTGACGCCGGCCTTAAGTTACTACAGTCAGAGTCAAAATGCATCAGGCGAGTCTTGTTAACACTGCCGGGCAGTGGCACTGACTTGGTCAGACCGCTTGTTAAGTTTGAATCAGACTGATCATCACTGGCCAGGGATCACCAGTCCGCAGAGTGCATTGACTCTCACTGACAGCTGGTCCTAGGGGGCCCGCGGCCGCCGGGCAGGGGATAAAATTGCATGCCCGGCCGCTTGCCGGCGGGCCTTCGAGCCCTCCGATTGCCAAAATGGTCGCCCGTCCGCTGCCACAGCTTGTCGCTAAGTTTCATTTGCCCCCTTTTTTTATCGGAGGCTGCCTTCTCTTCGTTTCTCCTCTCTTCACTTAGTCTACTTGAGTTTCTTCATTCCCTTTTATTATTAATATTAATATATTTCCCCTTCTTCTGTTCACACCCTCATTTTCCCCGCTGATTTTCATTTTCTCCGAGGCTTATCAGACTGAGCACCTTAACGACCGGCCAAAACCTTTACCGCTGACAATTCACTCTTTTTGACCGGTGGCATTAGATTCTCCTCTGCACTACGTTTCGACTTCACTAACTTCACTAGTTTTCGATTTCGTTCAGAAATGATTTCAAACGATCAAGTCAAAGTTATTTTTAGAAAGATCAACTATTGCATTTTTCCCACTCTATTACCTTTTCCCCCGATTTCCCGTGAAACACACGTTGCGGTAAATTTGTGGACAAGGGTAACAAGAGTGAACGAAAAAACAGATGATGTTTGACTGCTTTTTACATCCGTCCCAGTCATTCTCGCCTAGCCTTCCCCGTCAAATCAGTTTGGTTTTCGAGTTCACCGGCAAGCCGACACTATCCGTTTGATGACTGTTAACTTGAAGCAAAAGATTTGACAACTGGAGACTCACAATCTACGATTTACACTCGATCGTAAGTTGCATTCAAGTCTGCAACGAGTCACGTAGTACTACGTGACTCGACGACGAAATTAGGTAAATAAACGAAGTGACCGCTCTGTTATTTACTGGTATTTCACCGTGCTGCTCTCATTGCCATCGGAGTCAGGACTCAATGCAGCTAGTAGTCACGGTTCTTACTAAGAGTTCGTTGTATCTGCCTACTTGAAGAGTTGTACTGATACAAACTCACAATTCGAATTTTCCTTCCAAGTGGAAACTACCGTGACACACATAGTTTTGTGTGTTCTGTCGACAGATCGATTTGGAAAGGGTCCCTCTCTCTGGAGTGGCTGTACAACAACGTATTAGGACAGAGGTAACCAAAAACATATACGTATCGACAGCCTGATTGTTCACCTGCCGTTGCATTTTTGTGTCCGCCTGCTCTACCCTCATACACACTATGCAGTCAACCAACACAGTATGTGTCTGGTTTTGTTGTTTTAGGGTCACCCCCTACCTACAGCGTGGAGACACATAATCACTTCCTCCACTGCACACCGTACTCTCCAGCTACTGTCACAGTATTGCGTTCTGGTATGCTCCTGGCACGTCTACATTGTGGAATCAATCGCGGCACGACGACCCAGTTTCGAAATACAACGAGCACAAGCGACGCTGCTTGGATCCTTACCCTATTCTGGGCTCTCGTACGGATACCCTACGCACCGACAAGAAGTTCCAGGAGGAAGTTAAGGCTGGGAAGACTACTCGCCTTCATGCTAACCTATCGTGTACACAAACTATTCAATTATTTACGATTTATTGACTAGTTACGTTGGTGACGAACGAGACATTCTTCGGAAGAATCACAAGGACAAGGCTAAATGGCTACCACATGTCCCCATCGCCCTTCAAGCCAGCCTAGACCTTCTCCGTAATCCCGACTGGACAGATGCTGAGGTCTACACACAGTACCTGGGGTCTACTGGGTCACTAGCAACCGCAGAGAAGCTATGGAACGACATCGGCAACGTCATCCCTATAGAAGTTTTTCATAACTACTACCCGGTTACGACTTCAACCGCTGGATTAATAGGGTCACTACCGGTCACTACTCCTTTGGGTACAGCCACTGGTGCCACACCCGTTCCCCCATCGAGCTCAACTGGTCCAACTCCTTTGTTGCCCGCTGGAAGCTCTTCTGCGACGACGACTCGTTCAAGTCACCCTTCGACATCTTCGGCTCCCGGAACAGCTACGCTGACACCATCGACTCCGGTCCCGCCCTCAGCCCCAACGTCTGCTGTTACACCAGCATTTCAACCGTCCGTTCGACCCTACATGCCCCCGATACCCAGCATGCCTTACCCGACCCCAGACGCTTCGTTTACACGTACTGGACGCCTCGCCCGAGCTGTGACGCCCGCTCCACCGCGCCCCGTATTGCAACCCTTGTCGGCTTTACTCGATGGCAGACCAATAGAGCCTGTAAATCGTTCATGGGCTATACCATCTTTTCTCGGTACGCTCCTCTCGTCTCCACAGCGGCCCACTACAGCCACCGTCGATCAACCTTACGACATCGGTTCGTTCGCTTCAAGTTTGGCACTTAACCTGGCAACCTCATCCGCTGCAGCCCTCCTCGGTCGTCCACTGACACCTTCACGCGTGACCCCGAGTTCGACGCCAGCTACATCCAGGTCATTGCTCTAGCACTCTGGCATCAATCCCGGAAGGCCCTGCACCCGAAACATCGCCTACCGCAGCGGAAGTCAAGACCTCTGAAGATGCAGCAGCGAGATCGGCAGCGGAAGCTGAACGCGCCGCCATCGAGCTTGAAGAAGCAGAACTCACCGCCGCCGAACGAGAACGAGAACGAGAACGAGAACGAGAAGAAGCAGAACGTCCGGCAGCCTCGAACGTGAAGAAAAACAGGACGGCAAAGAGACGGAACAAGCTGATGCTCCCGACCGGCAGCCCCAGCCCGATGGACCACCATCATCCCACTCGGCGAGCTCCTCCGGCGATGGAACATCTTCCCAATTTTCGCCGCCCCGTCGCGTCCTTCGCTCCGGCCTCTCCGGCGCCAACTCGGGCTACTACGTACAGATGTTGCTACGCCGTCATCAGTCCGCCCCCGCACGCCGCGTCATGTTCATCTTGTCGACTCCAGCGCGAGCGCCGACGGCCGATCAAGCTACCTTCGCGCGCGAATAGGCGGTCAACTACCACGTAGCCAACACTCCGATCCAGCTGGCCATCATGCACGCCATCAACAACGTTCGCGCGTGGGGAGATAAACCAACTGTTGCCATCATGGACGCATGTTGGGCCCGCTTTGTTCGCATCACCGACCCAGTCCAGCAGGTATGGTACTCACTTTCCCTCATCTGGCTACAGTTCATCCGCGATCTTATTCACGGCCGCTTGGACAAGCACGACACGCGGAGGTCAGCCCTTCAAGCCTTCAATCTTCGGCGCTTCAAGAAGGAACAACTGGCGTACATCAACAGATGTATCACGTACTACGAAGCCGCGCGCATGACCGGCGTGATCATCTGCGATGCCTACCAGATCGACTTGGGCCGCATGCTGACCCCGATGGAGCGTGATCGAAACCAACAAGCAGATCAAGTCATGCTTGCCTTGGGAGCAGGCTGGCCGCGCAACTTGGACGACCTCCTCCCTTGGGCCAGGACCCTTGACCCCAACGTCATGGAAAAATACCTTCTAGGGATGGAGATCCCGGTCCGAACCGACACCGACGATCCAGCTACGCAGACGGGACTTTACCCGCCAAGGCCAGCCAGCCAACCGCGCCGACCGTCGGAGACGTCAACAGCCTCGGCAAGCAAAGACGGCCACGGAGAATGCGAATCCCAACCGCCCTCCTCGACAGAAGCGCAAGGCCGACTCCATGGCCATGACTCAGACTGCTCCCCCACCAGCTTCGATTCGCCCCAGCAAGCGTGCAAAAACGAATTCGAACCACCCGGTGAAGAAGGAGCACCCGAGCAAGAAGCAGCCGGCACCGCGACAACGTCTCACGGGAGCCAACGCTGTAGTGATCCCTCCGAAGAAGGTGTCTATAGCTACGACCAAGATCGATCCACCGGGCAGATCGTCGGCCCAAACCAAACGCAAACCCTTTACGGGCATACCCTGCGCCTACTGCAAGGAGCATAACAACTTCTTGAAGAAGGATCAACTCCCCAAACACTCGTTCGAGGAATGCAAGCTTCGACAACAGCGCTGTCAGGACGAGGAGAAGCACTGCGGCTGGAAGCCGTCGGCGGCCGCTACCCGCAGCACTCCGCGCGCTTTCCATATGACTACCCGGTCCCGCGCATCCTCTCCGTCGGTGCCAACGCCCCCTTCTCTGCGGATTGCGACCATCCCGACCGTGGTAAACGGATGCATTTGGGTCGCCAAGCACCCCCTCAAGCGCCCGTTTGTCGGTAAGACCACATGCGCTTTGGACTCAGCCTGCAACTGCAAGGGCGCCGCTCGCCTAGCATGGGTAGTGCAACATGGTTTCACCATCCGGCCCTAGCCCCCCGTGGAGGCGCGCTCATCCGTTGGCATCGACGCGGTCCTCACTGACGGCATCAAACTCTTCATCTCGGACAAGCCAACGTCGCCACTCCATGCGATCACTATATATGTGTCGACCCACCTTCCCGACGGCGTGGATTTACTCTTCGCCAACGAGGTGACGGCACAGATCAACTTGTCCATCGACGAGGCTCAGAGGATCACAATGTAGTTAATATTTCCGGTAGCTCGGTTGACAGAGGCCGGGTTGAAACCGGGAGACTTTGGTAGTTCTTGATTGAACAGATTGTGAGATATTTACTGAGTAAAGTGTTTGCCGCCTAAACTGAGAGCGGCAAAACCATAACAGGTGACTGGCTGACAATGCCAAATGCAGTAACAAGCTCAATCAGAAATAATAGGTTTATCAGTCCTATCGACATCAATATAATGACGTAACTGTCATATCACGAGTAACTGCTGTCAGAAATTATTCTAACCGTTATTGTAATGTAAAGCTCCCCCTAATTTCAGAGGTAATTACTAATAGAGTCACTAATGTCGTAGAAGTCACAAATATATTCTATACTTATCACTAAAGTCATAGGACACCTATACTGAGCAAAAACATAAGCAGCCACTGTAATGCTTATTTGGACTGATGTCCAGACAGTCTGTCTGCCCCCTTCTTGAACAAGGACGGGCTCGCGATTTTCTTTGAGAGAACATCGGCGCGATTGTCTGCTGACGGGACCCAACGCATCACAACCTCCCCCTTCCTCATCGCTTCAGTCAAATGGTAGTGCATCAGAGCAATGTGACGCAGCTTCTTTCCAAACACCGATTCCGGCGCAGTGCACACCGTAGCCTGATTGTCGACATTGAGAGTCGGCGTCGCCATCAACTTAGCTTTCAATGGGTTCTCATCCGACCAAGGCAAAGCCCGAATCATATTACGCACCGACTCAAGATCGTGCAGCACCTCCGAAGCCGCGTAAGTTTCACTCTCTTGCGTGCCTGTGGCTAAATACTTCTGATTGGAAGCCCTCACCATCACCGGCCCATCTGCCAAGACACCCCCTGTACGCGAGTACATGCAATTTTCCATTTCCCAGGGACGAATCTGAGTCCGCCTCCGGCGTACGGTTGCCATTCGAACTTGACACCCCTGTTCTTGACGAACAGGAAATAGCGCAACAGCTGCTCCGCCGCTCGATAATCGAACTTGCTCCTGTCGGACTGATGCTCAGCCAGGTAACTCAACGGCCACCAGCTTTATGACCCCACCTTCGTCAGTTGGACCATCACGTGAGTACGCACGTGCAGACGGACCGTTTGCCACGTCTTCCACTACGTCGTCCACTTCCCAGGCGTCATTTTTACCCTCACCAGTGACCACGTCAAGTAAATTGTCGAGTAGTCGCTGCTCACTTGGCGTAAAAAATGCACCGGGTTTTTCGCCATTTTCGCCCTCTTTTTCCCGAATGGCGGTAGCTGTTTGGAAGTGGTGTTGCAACGACGAGGCCATCTTTCCTCGTGGGTAGAGAGTAGGCCAGCCATGTACCGTAGGATCCCTGACGACCATGTCTGCCGTAGACACAAGCTTAGCTTCGTAGTAACTCCATACTTGGTAGGCAAACTCCACCGTGCTCACCCCCATGAACACCCCAGGCACCCCCTTCTCTTGTCCTTTCTTACCACCCTTGTAGTACACACACAGGCATCCAAATGGCTTCAGGATAGAGAAGGGTGTGCTGGTCTTTTGTAAAACATCTCGTGTCTCGTTGTCTTTGCCCCAGCTCTTGCTTGCATGTTGATGATGAAGATAGCATAGTCGACTGCCAGAGGCAGGAAGTAGACAGGCACACTCCTTGCAGTCAGCAACGTAGCTGCTAGCGAGAAAACAATGTGTATACCCGCCTCCGCGTACGCATCTTTGTTGGGGTCCGCACGAACGGGTAACCTGGGCTCAATCTCTTCACTTTTGAGGAAATATTTTACCGCGTTTGAGATCCATTCTTTATCCGTTCTAAATTGCTTCATAGCATTCCCCGTCTGGGTCTTTGACCACACCTTCACCTCTGCCAGCTGCTTGACTGCGATGTCAGATGCTCTCGTTGGATTTCAATACCCCCTTAGGTAGCCAGAGACGTTCTCGACAAACAGTAGGCAGTAAGGTGTGTTGCCATACAATGGAAACGGTATGCGACCAGTGCCGTCTGCACTCCAATCCTCTCCAGCCTTTGCACATAGCGTCAGCGATGTCCCCTCGAACGATGCATGCTTAGTAATCTTAGTCGTTGAGCAAGCTGAGCAGTCACACCTCAGGGTAGACGCCTTCCCTTTCGCAGTTAGTCCATTCTGCTTCAGGAACTGACGAGCCATTGTCTCCCCAAAGTGGAAAACGCTATTCAGCTCATCCATATCCACCGTAGTAGTTGGCCTCATGCTGGTCGACCAAAATGCAGCGTTGCACTGAGGGAACGGTGAGCATGCTTCCTCTCTCTCCTCCATCCAGGCGGGTTCGCCGTGTTAAATTGGTATTGACAAGTATCAGCATCGAAGCTCCACATCAAAATCTTTTTGCACGGCTCCACACCACAATCCTCTTCTTCATCACGAAGAATTCGTCATCCTGCATGACGATTGCGTAGCCCATTCGCTGTAGGCGACCGGATGAGAAAAGTGTACGGTCCAACGTAGGCAGAACATAGGTCTCCCCCATTTCCACCTCTTGATGCTCCCCCTCACCTGTCACGCCCGTAAACGATATGCTACCCATCGCCACAGTCTTGATGAGTCCGGAGATCCCCCTGACCGCCATCCGTTCTTCTTCCTCAACCTCGTTTAGGGCATCCTCCACTGGAACCATATGCTGCGACGACCCGCAGTCAAGGTAGACTTCATACAGGTCCTGCTCACCCGTCACTTCATCCTCGAACGCCATATGAGCTGCAGGCCCGTTGCTATCTCCTCCACCAGAAAACGTATCTCCCCCTCTGCCAGGTATCCCTTCCACATCACCGCTCTCTCCATCTGATTGACCAGGCGGCGTGTTTGGTGGTTTCCTCTCTTCCACCACTTCTCCTCCCGTCGCAATAGCCCTAGGTACTGGGTCCAATCCCACGCCCCTTATCCCTTGCCTTTCCACGGTGATGATTGTATCCATCTCATTCCATGGTCCAACACGTCTCCCCCCTTTTACAGGTGGATCAGTGGTGCTCACACTTGTGCCCTGGCCTGCATTCGACGTCCCCCTTGCTTGCCGGTATTTCGCCAGTGCCTCTTTTTTCTCTTCCTCCAGTGACAGTTGTTGGTAGGCCCACGGGAAGAAACGCTCTCTGCCACGCAATAGGGTACGTTCCGGTTCATTAGCCGCGTGCTTCTTCCCATCTTGCAACGCTTCCCAACTCATCTCCATGAATTCCTTTGCTCCCTCAGGCGGGCCAATGATGAGTAGGATGTCATTGTACCTTGGCTGGAACATCCGAGCCTGCTCATCCTCCTTGGGCTTGACGTGTCAGTAACGTAGCAGTCTCTTGTAGGCCAGGTCCGCCTTCACCCTTGTCCTGTCCAACCCATGAGGTCCCAGTCCTCTCGGCCCCAGCTGGCCTACCACCTTTTCCCACGCTTCCTTCCCTTCGTTTTGCGTGTAGTTGCAGAAGTCCTTGTGCGCTCTCCAGTCCAGCCTCTGGCAGTTGGTGTTGCAATACACCACGGTTTTGCATCTCGAGCACCAACGCTTCTTGTTTACTTGTACTGCATGCTTCACATTCCGGTGGCATCACTGTCTCCTTGTTGCAGGGTTCGTTAGCCTCCAGTCCTGCAGCCCAGTGTTCCCAAATCATCCGGCGTAATCCTGATGTTGTAGTACCATGCACAGAAGTGCAGCTCCGGCCGACCCGCATTGTTGAAGACCGTCCGGAAGTCGGCAATATTCACTCGCCCATTCCTCGTGTCATCCTTCCTTTCCTCGTCTGGCGGCCCCATGTAGAGGAACGGTGTGTTCTTCTGCGCCATATACGCATTCCCAACCGCTCTCTCCCCCTTCTTAGGCATCACCCGCAGCCCCGATCCATCCGCCGCCGGAGCTAGGTACTCCTCCTCGCCCACTGCATATCTCGGAACAGGATCAGCCATCGATGCTCGCTTTTGACGTTGCAGATCAAACGCCATACAAGACACGGCCGCGGCGGGAGCGTTCTTCGGGGCACCAGAACCTTTGCGTCCTTGGTCTTTCCCTCCATTTGCTGCGGCATCTTAATTGGGTTTCGCTTCTTTAGGAACTTTCTTGCGGTACCTGTCCTTGAGCGTGGGGCACGACTTGCCAACGTGATCATGGCCAGGTATGCGACATTTTTCCATGCACCTGAAATACTTATGGTTCTTTGAGCAGTTGTAGCATTCCAATTTCAGCTTGTCGCTCTTGCCGCTCTTGTCCCCTTTCTCATTTCTGCCTTCCTTCGCTTGTCCATTTGCCCACATCGTAGTCTCCTCTTGAGCAGCCATGCGTTGTGCCTCATTAGCGATGACTCTCCGCTCGAGGGCCGTCTCGAAGTCAACCCACTCCAACTATGGATTGGTCTCTTGCGCGTCCAAAAATGGTTTCCACAGATGTTTATCTGCGCATTTTGCTAGAGCCGTCTTCACAAACTACATCTGCAGCGTGACGCTAACCGGCTCGTTGTGATCCTCTAGGAATTGACAATGAGTCATGAAATCCCTCAGCTGCGCCATCATGTCGTCCTTGGCATTAAACTGCCAGTTGCTTACAATGCTGTTCCTCTTTTGCTTTTGGTGAGCCGCGTTGCCTTGGTAGCGTTGACGCAGGATGTTGATGAGTTCCTCCGGTCGTAGCGTAGGCTCCCTGACCAAATGTCGGACAATCCTCTCCG
Organism: Paulinella micropora; assembly: GCA_019918135.1. Classification (NCBI taxonomy): domain Eukaryota; phylum Cercozoa; class Imbricatea; order Euglyphida; family Paulinellidae; genus Paulinella; species Paulinella micropora. The sequence continues at coordinate 77,184 of WBZZ01004362.1, forward strand.
CCGGCGACCCGTATTCCAACGCTTTGTATAACCACATAAAGATTTGTGCCCTTCTGGCCAATATCTTGCGACGCTGCGGCATGGTCAAATTAATACCTTCCCCTGCCACCGGTGCCGGTCTCGCTTCCAAGGCAGCCTTTTGCTCCCTCGTCTTGGCCTCTCTCTTGTTCTCCTTCCGGTCCCCGTAAGCTGCATCCGGTGCTCCCACCGCAGGCTCAGCTTCAATCTCGGACCGCCATTGTAGAACCTCCGCCAACGGCGCGACGTATTCCCAGCACTCGACCGAGGTCAAGTCCGCTCTCACCTGCGCAAACCAGTCGTCCCAGCTTCTCCCCTTGACACCATCGATGAACGCAGGCGCCTTGCCTTGTAGGACCACAGCCGCCGCATCCTTCGCCGCAGAAGCACTCATAACCCAATGTAGTTAATGTTTCCGGTAGCTCGGTTGACAGAGGCCGGGTTGAAACCGGGAGACTTTGGTAGTTCTTGATTGAACAGATTGTGAGATATTTACTGAGTCAAGTGTTTGCCGCCTAAACTGAGAGCGGCAAAACCATAACAGGTGACTGGCTGACAATGCCAAATGCAGTAACAAGCTCAATCAGAAATAATAGGTTTGTCAGTCCTATCGACATCAATATAATGACGTAACTGTCATATCACGAGTAACTGCTGTCAGAAATTATTCTAACCGTTATTGTAATGTAAAGGATCAAGCCGACTGACTACATACCTCTGAAGCCTAAGGCAAGGCAGATCGTTTACGAAACGGAGTTTCATCTCTTCGACACGCCGCTGCAAGTGGGTGATCGTCAACTGGCCACCATAAGCTACGACTTCCCCCCAGCAACCTTGGCCGAAGCGACTTCGTACCCTACGTCCAAGATCGAACAAATCTTTAAGAACCGCGTCAGTACACAGCCTGCGGGTTTTCCTACGACCTTCTCTCAACTTCGCAAGCTTACCTCTACGGCCGTACAGTCAACCTCTTCATGATGCCCAAGAGGTCACCAAGCGATGGAGACGCCAAGACGCCGACAGAGGAGGAAGAGGAAGAAGAGATGGAGGAGAAAGACGACAAGAACGATTCCACCTTCGAGATCGACGAAGACGAATACGAGTACGAGGACGAAGTCCCTGCTGATTACATTCCGGGGTTAAACAGCCTGCATCCGCCATCGCCAAACGGACCCGCAATTGCAACCAGGATTGCAAAGCTGACGCCTCCAAGCGATAGAAGACGCAGACGTCCCCTGGTCCGGGGACTCCAGTCGCGACCAGCTCCAATACGGCCTCGCCGGAACCGAAGATCGCCTCAAGCCCGGACATTGGTGCTGGCGTGCTCGCGCAACAAGATCGGTACAACGACTCCGCTGCCTGGACAGCCATCCAACAAGCTCGACAAGACGACCCGAGACGCAGTCCTGCCGTGCGATCCCTCGCCTTTGGATCGTTGACAGCATCGTCCTCGTCGGTGGCAGCATCGTCATCGTCGTTGACAGCATCTTCGTCGTCCACGTCGTCCGCATCGGCCCTTGGTCGCCCACCGCGCGGCCGGCCCCTGTGCGCTCTATCCAGCAACAGTTTCAGGCTGCGCTGAGTAACCCTCCGCCGTCACCGGTCCCAATCGTACCCCGGGCACCCGGCCATCTACGCTCGACACGGAGCTCTTCTAGCAAACAAGAACGATTATCATCATCGGCAGCCCCATCCCCTTGTTCTCAAGCCCGTTCACCGTCTCCGCCCCCATCCCAGCCCACCCGGCCGACCACTCATCAGGTCCCCGGATTAAGTCGGGAATCTATTAGTAAGGCCGCACTTCGTCGCTCCGCACCAAAGGCGTGTTTGGCATCCTCCAGCAGTTCATCGTCCTCATCAAGTAGCTCGTCCTCGCTGGCCAGTAACTCAGCCGCGGTACTAGCTATAGCCCAACCTTCAGCGTCTCAATCCCCGTTGGTAGGCTCCGATCCTACGGCTACGTTTTCGCTCAGCCCGCTCGGCGCCTTCAGGACCCGGACTCCCATGACGAAGGACCGTTGCGCTATTGGACACCCACGTCTCCTCGCACAGAAGGATGCGATGACTCCGGTATCACCACTACCGCTATCCCCTCCACCCGAGCGATACGTACCAGTCAGCACGTGACCACCTCCACCCAGTCTAGGTTTCACCGGCTCTACTTCGGTACCGGGCCGACAACTGTGGAATCAGGCTACCTTTGGCGACAGCGGCTCCCCAGGCATGGATCCTAAACTTTACATCGTCCGGAATGTTTACGCCACCTATTTCCCGACATTGGCGATGACAATGGTCCCTGGCACCCACCCCCCTTGCCATCACCTTGGCTACTGGATCCCTAAGCACTTCACCTTCAACCAAGGCCTATGGCCTGACGGCACGATCGAGCGGAACGAGATTCCACGCGTGGAACGCCATATCCTTATGGCGCGCCCAACCGAGGATGACTGCTACGGTTTCGTGCCCCTCAATGACCTGCCTTCACATCAGTTGAAAACTGGCTTCACCCGACGTCAAACTGTTGCACCTTCATCAGCGAGCCACTCTTGGTCCGGACCTTCACCCCATGGCCCAACACCTCCCAGTCCAACCTACCGCGTACGGGCGAAAGGAAGATCTACTTGTACACAGAACCGTGACAATGGTATGGGAAGACGCCATGGGACAATACTGAAAAACAACCGTTCGATCTGGCCATCGAAGGTTTCGACCGACACCATTCCACCATTCTGATGCAGCATTACTGGCACCCGCGCAACGCCGTACACGAAATGGATCCCCAAATGTTTCGGGACCTTACGCACGGCCTCGCTCTCGTTGCCGACACTGAAGTCCCTCTCGGAGTTATCAACACTGAAGCCATGTGCCTGGTCCGCGTGGGCGACGCAGCGGCCCCTGTGATGACTCGTCGCGGCTCCGGTAGACTTACGCAGAAGGAGCTGGAGGACATCTTCAACATTCAAGAAGGAGCCACTATGATGTCTCGGTTTTACCAGACCAAATTGTCGGCTACTATATTTCACTTCAGCCCACAAAATGGCAGAAACACCGCCCAACTGATCGCTACCGCTCTAGTTGGCCCCAGCGTCGAGCCCACCGGCGATATCGACTACTTTCGGCAAGGAACCGCTCTAGTTGGCCCCAGCGTCGAGCCCACCGGCGATATCGACTACTTTCGGCAAGGAATGGCTTATGACTTCTCCCTCCGCCCTTGGAGATATAGATCTTCGTACCTCGGTCTACTTGTGGGAGCGAACCCTAACGTGTCGTCTCTGGCAGCCGTCCTCGAAGGACAACTTCTATTCCAGTGGCGACGGTGCGGCCGATGGGGGACCAGTGGCCGCTGAGGGATGAGCTGGGGCCGGTAGAGGCTGAGCTGGGGCCGGTGGAGGCTGAGACTGGGACTGGGCCACTAATGACGTCGATGAGCTCGAACTAGATGACGAGCTGGATGATGAGCTGGATCCTGACGAAGGGCCAGAGTTGGATTTATCGTCGGGTTTCGCAGGAGACTCTTCCAACTCGAAAGGATTCGATGACGAACCTAGCTCGTCTGGCTTCGGAGCTTGACACGGTTGAACGTCGAATCCAGGGTGGATGAGGTTGGAGTAGGATGGCCGATGCGGTAATTTTCCCGAGTCGATTCTGGCGTGCGTATAATCGTCATTGAGGTCGCAGGTTCCTCTGACAACAGCGTCTCGAACTCGAGGTCTGTGGCGCTCATCTTCATTTCGATGTAGAACTTTTCGAGGTTGTTTTCCGTTCTCTTTCCCTTGAGGTTGATCCATCTGCCGCGATCGGTGTGGTTATCCCTCTGGTTGGAGAAATATTCAGTATCCGGGTTCCACTCGGAAATGTCGTTGAGCATGGCGTAAGGATTTCATACAGACGAGCGGGACTCCGTAGGGATTGCCGCGAAGGCGCTTGTCTCGAGAATACGGATTAATGATATCCGTTGAGCATGGGATAGTATGGGGCGGGTGGTGACCCACGTGGATTTCCCCGCTGTGACGGCGCCAGTCTCGCTTGCGACGACCATGAGGAAGTACTGGGCCAGACGTCACGGAACGTTGTCGTAGCGTATCCAATGAAACTTACATGGGAATGTATCCATGACATTAGGGGTACCCACGTGGGCCTTCCAGTTGTGTGCCTGCTGAAGATAATCGCGAGTAGCGGTGTCTGCAAGTGCAACCTTTCCAGAAGATACTGTCCCATGTAGTGTTTTGGGCTGAAGAACGAGCCTAAGAATTGTTCATCATTCTTGTTCATGTAGTAGGCCGTCAGACTACAGTCGTCGAAGAAGCTGAGCGGCAGGTCGATGCTGCAGTCGTAGGATCGCTCCCGCAGTGCAAGGATATTCGTGGCCGTGCTGCCATAGTCGTAGTACTGATCGGTGGCGATGATTTTAAGCCAGATCGGGTCGTTACACGGAAGACGATGGAAATAATGTTGTAAACCGAAACAGCGCTCTCGGGTTGGGAGTCGGAAAACACGACGAATGTACGATGTCTCGCTAACCAACGGGGAAAATCGCAAATGCCTAGGATTGGCGGGTTCCATGCTGCACCACCAGCGGCCGGTGCTGGCCCGGCCCAACCACAGTCCTCTTCTGAAATGAGAACAAGAAGCACAACGACAACAACGACGACTCGAATGGCGGCGGACAAGGCCCCACCTCTTCGTCATCGTCAAGCAGCTCTTCATCGGTGCCGGCGACGGCCCCGACAGCTGTGACTTCCCCTTCTCGATGACACGTCGATCACAGTGCTCTCAGAACCAAGACGACGAGATCGAACCACAATGACATTGGAGTCCGGTTCCATCCTTTTTCGATCTTCCCTGGCATTTTCCGCCTTCGCGACATCAATCTCTCCGCTCAGATATCCGCTTTAACCTTCTCAAAAGGCTCAACCTGTGGCACCATCAAGGTTTCATCAACTCGTACGCTCATGGCAACAGGAACGCAGCCACTGCGGTGATCTACGGCAATGCAGACCCCCGAGCGAAGCGCGGAATCTGGAAAACGGTGAGTTCATTAGTCGACGAAGGTCAACGAACGGGTAATGCAATCCCACAACCTCACCTTGACTTCGACAACGGCGCCCGTGAACCTGATTTCCCAGACGGCGTCTTTGCCTTCCAAGCAGCGACCCGCCACGGACAGCATGCTCACTGGTGCGAATGCAAAGGCCCATCATGCGGTTCCAGTAACCGCTCACTATGACACCACAAATATCCCAGCGTGCGTTCAGTGTGTCAGCGATCAACCCCGCCATTGGCCATCGGCTACGCAAGGTGATCGTGGACGAACTCAACTACTTCGCCAACTGTGGTATGATCATCCCCTTCTCTTTGGACTGCGCCAAGTATAACAGCTCATGATCAGCTGCCATCCGTCAACGGAATCCTCCCCTTGAAGGAGAAACGATGCGTATGGCAGACCTTCGCTGACCTCCTGGCGCCCCTAGGACGTGATAGTATGAGCTTTGCGGATTGCCCAATAGCATCCATGCCCCACCTTGGTAATCAGGAGCTTCTTTACGATCCCCCGACAGGCATCTTTGCCTACTCCGTTCACCAATGCAAGGGCCCCCATCCTGTATGGTGCCGATGCGGAGGCCCAGCCGAACGCGGCTTGGCTCCCCCGTCACCAAGCCACTCTGCCGCCCCCGATCATCGAGCTGCGCTTCCTGAGCCACGACTTCTCGACCATAAGCATCCCGGTCGCCCTAGACAGGTGTATGGCCACAAGCCTGCCCCTGCAACTACTACGGCTTCCGAACCCCAGCCCAGGCAAAGCCGACGACAACGACGACGCAACAGGCGCAAGGTCCGCAACCAACGTGCTCAGACTCATCACCACACCGCGCGACCGGCTCGTCCATCGGTCGCCCCCGGACGTCGTCACTACGCCGCGCGCCCGGCTCGCCCATCGGTCGTCCCCAAAAGTCGTCGCCAATTCCATATGTTCGCTCGGCCTGGCACTGGCTTCACCCAGAGATTGGGCAATACGCAAAGCCAGGCCTGACCACCAAATCTGGAGCGCTCTCCAGACTTTAAACAACTGAGGCCGCCCGACCCTCCGGCGCTTCCGAGCGACACCGGCCCGCCCGTCCCGCACTTCGACCCCGTCATGGAGGACTTCGTGCAGACGTGTCCAGACCCTCGCATGCTCTTCTGTACGGCATCAACAGTCCACGGTGCCCACCCAGCCCCATGGTTCTTCATTTCCGAGCGACTTTGCCGTGACTTCCTGACCAAGCGAGCGGAAAAGAAAGCAGCACCGGCAGGTCCCAAGTTTCCTCCCGAAGCGATCAACCCGAGCCTCACCAAACCCCAACAAGACCAACTCTGGGCCCGCCTCCGCGAATTCGACCACATCTTTCAGGACAAGGCAGGCGTCCTCAATCACACTGTCGTGTCCCTCCGGCTCAAGCCGAATGCCAAACCAGTCGCAGTCCCATGCCCGCGCTGGACTCCGTCAGTGGGCGAATATCTTTCCGGCTGGGCTACGGACGTCCTCAACGCTGGCACATGGAGTTACGCCTCCGCACAGTGCGCATGGACGAGCCGCAGCTGCCCGGTCGGGAAATTCGAGGATATCGAGAAGGAAGTCATCCGCGACATTCGGAACGTCTACGACTACCGCGTGCCCAACGACAACCTTCACCTTCCGGTCCCAGGTCTTCCAAATCCGGATCATTACCGAGAACGATTCGCCGGCTGGCACTATCTCAGCTCCATCAACATGGTAGACGGCTTCTCCCACCTTCGCCTGAACCCGGACGATGACAGCCGAGACGTCTTAGCCGTGTGGACCCTGCTAGGCCTATTGCTCCCCAACTTCAAGCCCCAAGTTGAAGGTGTACATCGCGCCTCCGACGAGAAATCGTTCCAACCTCTCTCCTTTTGGAACAAGCCGCCCCCAGCTACTTCTACCGCGGGCGCCTATCTCGACGATGTTATCGCCGGCGCGGACGATTTACAAACGCACCTGAGCCAGATTCGTGGCATATTCTCCAGTATGGACGCTTTCGGCCTCCACGGATCGGCGCGCAAACTCCGCCTGGGATACCACGAACTCACCATACTTGGCCAGAGATGTAGCAAGAAAGGCATCGCCGCCAACACAGCCAAGATCGACGCTATCCTTCGAATGGCTGACCCCTCCAACGTGTCTGAAGTCCGATCCATTCTGGGTATGACCAACTTCATCCAGGCTCATATCCCCAACTACTCTCGCCTCGTAGCCCCTCCTACTAACCTGCTCAAATCCACTCACGCCCGACCAACCGGTCAACTTACCTCAATCGGGAAGAGCGGAAATGAATGAAGAAGCTCCGCCGCGTGCTTACTACGCTTCCCGTCCTGGCCAAGTACGAGTCTTCTCATCGCCTCTGCCTTCGGACGGATACCAGCCAAATAGGCATCGGTGGTGCCCTTCACACCGGCCCTGACCGCGACGCCCCGGTCATCCAATATTTCTCACTCAAGTTCACGGACACGCAGACCCACTGGGCGACCTATGTGCGAGAAGCCTACGGTGTCATCTACGGAGTTCAATAGTGCCGCTACTACATCAACGCTAGCGACTACGAGCTCACCACTGCTGGCATCATCACCGATCACCGGCCGCTCCTGTGATTATGGCACGCTCGCAGCCCTATGGTCGTCGGATGGGTCTTGGAAAACCTACAGACGATCCGCTTCAAGGTGGAGTACCTCGGTAAGCAAAACCTCCTCCCGGATGGTCTGTCCCGTGTCCCCTGAATAAGCCCAGGCGTCCCGACTCTCATCGGCGAAGCCGAAGCCACCCTACAGCTCCTCGCAACTATTCCACTGCCTAGAGCGGGCTCAACTCTCTGCAGCTGGCTCGCTGTCGAAGGCACACATGCCGCCTTGGAGACGAAACTCAAGTCCCTCTCCTGTCGCATCATCCGCGCTGGCCCAACCCTACGCAGCATTCAAGCCCCGTGGGATCTGGCTATCGTCATCCCCGCTGCTGAACGCTCCCCGGCCGTCGCACGTGACATGTTCGCCCTTCGCAAGCCATTTGCCCTGCTCATGCCGCAAGACCTCGTCCACTGCGTTCCGGATCATACCCTCCCGCAAGAGGCCGTCGAGACGTGTCGCAAGATCCTATTCCTTGACGACAACTTAGTGTGGCTAGTCTTTGGCCTCGGTATGGAACAGCACTACATATATCCTCTTGTCGCCACCTCGCACGCCCCGCGCGTCACGAGCCAGCAAATCATGGACGCGCAACGACAAGACGCCTTCACGGCCCCTCTCTGGACCGACGGCGTCCCCTCCGTCTCCCGGATCAACAGAATTGACCCTCCGCCAAGGCCTCGCCGCGCCGAGCATTCAACGTTGAAGATCTATATCCCAAAAGAGCTGCGCCGCCCTTTGATCAACTACGCCCACTTGATGCAAAACCACGCCAAAGCGCCGACGCTCGTCCCCTTCATCAAGGAGCGCTACATTTGGTTCCGCATCGACGGCACGGATATCATGCACGTTGACGTCCTCGCCGCCCTCCGCCATTGCCACTTTTGCTAACTGGTCCACGCCCGCCTCACCCTCAACCACGGCCGCTACTCTTCGCTGAAGTGAAGGTCAAGGCATCGGCATCGATCATATGCATGTCGGCATCCCGGGCGCGTTTTTCAGTACATCCTGACGTTCATCGATCTCTTCTCAGGATTCCTTCAATTCGTCCCCTGCATCTCCACTTCCGCCGAGGAGACCGTTGAGATCATCCTCAACCGATGGGCATACATCTTTGGTTTTCCGGAGTCCATCTTCTCCGGCTACCACAGCTCGTTTGTAGGTACCCTAGCCAAGCGCTTCTGCAGTGAGGCCGGCCTCGACTGGCTGACCACCGCACCCTACTCACACCATCAGCTCGGCTTCGTGGAATGCCGTCACAAGGCGATCCGCACGGCGATCCTATCCCTGCCCAAGGCAGATAAATCGAACTGGCCTAGCATCATCCCGTCCCTCTCCTTCGCCCAGAACACCTATGTGTCCACGGCTACAGGTGCAACCGCCTTTGAGGGCATGCTAGCGCGCAGACCCCGGTGCACACTGGACTTCTTCGATTCTCCGGAGATTGTCACCGCCCGTGCCTCCGCCTCAAGCGCCGCTCTCCACGCTTCCCCTACGCTTTCGCTTCAGTCTTCGGAGCAGATCGAACTGGTACGCCGCGCCCGCACCGCCGTCACGGCGTACATCAGCGCGTACACGGACGTCGCCCGCACCCGATCCGTCGCTCAGAAGAACAAGGGCCGCCGCAAGGCTGTTAAGGAGTGGAAGGTTGCCGACACCGTCACCGTCTACCGCCCTAAGCCCTCAAAGCAAGGCATCCCCGCCTCGTCCGTGCTTCAATTCGACGGCCCCTACACGATCTTGGAGCAGGTTAACTCCAACTGCTTCAAGCTTCGCCACTTCAAGACCAACAAGGTACCGCTCACACCTTTCCCCGTACAGTGCCCCCACCGATGGCGTCGCCCCGCTCAACTCGGTCGCAGTGGACAGCTACGATGACGACACCGTCAACTACACGACTGGTGAAGTCGTTGCATTCATCGACGGTCACCGCAACCAGGTTAAACTTGACATCGTCTTAGACGAGGACCCGGAGAACGAGGAAGACGACCTCGCAGTTCACCAACTTGGTACGACCTCGGACACCAACCCTCTCTTCCGTCCCATCTACGAAGACACGGAGGATAAAATCACTATTCAGAGCTGGAACAAGCCCCTAGCCTCCTGGAAGCCCCTCCTCTTCGACACCACCAACGATCAAGTCGTTCATCGCCACATCGAGTGGCGTCCCTTCAGGAACAACAAGAACAAAGGCCGGCTCCCCGCCAATGTCCTTAAGCGTCTTCGAGGTACCCTCATCACCGGCGAAACCTTCCCGCTGCACGTCTTCCAGAAAGGCAAGAAAGCAAAGTCCAAGGAATAGCAGCCCCCATCACTCTCAAGTGGGTTTTACTCATCGCACCGGCTTCACCCGCCACCGCCCAGCGCTTTTACCACTTGACCCGTCATCGTCCCTAGAAGAATTACGCCATGACCTGCGTATCCCTGTAAGTCCTTGATCGCCTCTTGTGCCTGAAGGTCAACGATCATTCTCATCGAACCTGAACACCTCAGTGACTATATCGGCACGGCATATTTGGTGCTTAAATGGTTCATCTCGGCTGTGTGATACCCGGCCATCTAATTTTCTACGGCTCGACATCGCCCCCGACATCACCGCTCGCTACTGCGCCTCAATTGTCCCAGTCCCGCTGCGAATCATGGATATCCGGCCCCGGCTGATCATCATCCGCATCGCGCAATCATCGACGCATCATTCCGACTCTTTAGTTCTCCCATGGTTTAAGAGACTCATCCGCCGGAGTCTCTTTTTCCTTTGAAATTTTTTTCGCAGGACATCATACTTCGTTCCTTAATCACTGAGGCATTCTGCACGCAACTCAACGGCGGCGTTAGGTTCGGGGGGGGGGGGGGGGACGCGGCTATCAGACCGTAGTAAGCACCTTAACGACCGGCCAAAACCTTTACCGTTGACAATTCACTCTTTTTGAGTCACCGGTTCATTATACAATACTGAGTAGTCGATTCTCCTCTGCACGACGCCACGCAAGTTTCGACTTCACTAACTAGTTTCGATTTCGGCGTTCAGAAATGATTTCAAACGATAGGTTGTCGGTCGGAAGTCAAAGTTCCTTTTAGAAAATATCAACTGCCTTTTTCACACTCTATTACCCGTTTTCCCCTATTTTCCCGTGAAACACGCACGTTGCGGTAAATTTGTGGCCCGGACAAGCCCGGTAACAAGAGTGACTCGAAACGAAAAAACAATGGCAGTGTTTGACTGCTTTTTACATCCGTCTCAGTCATTCTCGCCTAGCCTTCCCAAATCAGTTTGAAGTTGGTTTTGAGTCGAGTCACAGTATCCGTTTGGCCGATGACTGTTAACTTGAAGCAAACCTTTTCTTGAAGCGGCTTTGACAACTGGAGACCGGCTCACAATCTACGACATACGTCGTCATATGTTTACACTCGATCGTAAGTTGCATTCAAATCTGCAACGTACGACTCTCAAAATTACGTAAATAAACGAAGTGACCGCTCCACTCTGCTATTTACTAGTATATATTTCACCTGCTCTCACTGAGTCAGGACTCAACAGTGCAGCCATAGTGTTCTTAATAAGAGTTCGTTGTATCTGCCTACTCAAGTTGAAGAGTTGTATACAGTGGCTAACTCACAGGCTTTTTCACCTCCCCCACTTCTCCCTGTATTATTAATACTGAGTCTGCTGTTTTCTCTCACCGGGCTTTCCTCACCGGGCTTTCCTCACCGGCCCATTTTTTATCATAGTTTTACTAATGTTTGCCTACTTACCGTTGGACAGGTAACTTCGAGTACTGTTTAAGCCGTAATTATGATTGATTTCTATGTGCGGTAACATTTACTAAGTCATAATTAGTAGTAACGGTAATGGATAATCCAAGTCAATTGTGCACGTTACGCTTTTACCATGCACCGGACCATATGATTGAGCGTCAGTTACTGCTAGTCACGCACTTAGACTAGTCAGCTCTCTTGCAGTTCAGTTCTGCGTTTATGTCTTCGGATTAAAGTGGCTGTGAGCAACCTGGCTTTTAACGAAGTCTCCCGGCAAACCGCAAGTGAAAGGTAGGGTAAGGTCCGTGAGTGACCGGTTTATACCTAATCATCGGTCATGAGCCGTTGGGATAGTGGTTCTGAATCATCACAGCAATACACGAACTGGAAACAGTTCTTATCTCACGCACCCGTCTATGACGGTGTCACAGAACATCTTCAAGGATTTTACTATCAGCTAGAGGAATATGCTTACGGTATTAGTACAATTCTCGGGGACATGGTTAAAGACGCATTTCTCGATGAGGTAGCTGCTAAGAAGAAATACGGATGGGATTTAAGTCGTATGAGAGCAGCAGAGGAAGCAGATGAACCAAGAGAACCGACTGAAGAAGATTCGCCAGACGTGAGTGAAGAAAGTGAGGAAGAAGACAAAGAGAAAGACGCATCATCCTCATCAACATCATCACGCACAAGACGATCTGACCCAAAGAAGAAAACACTAGAGAAGCCGAAAGACTATGCGAAATGGAGTAATGAGCAGAAGGTAGCTTGGGAGGAAAAAGCGAAGAGAAGAGCGAGACGAGTAGCAGTGAAAGCATACACAGTGTGACAAAGAGAGCGTACAAGAGGGAGCAAAAATATTTGCAGCGATGTAAATTATTTCAGCTACTCATCACCACTGCATTCTCTAACTATAAAGTTGTCGCATATCTCAGAAGCCGTAATGTTCAAGATCCGTTCGATAAAGTCGGCATTGTCAAGAAAAAATACGGACAAATTTCCGGAGCAGCAAGATATTTAGAGGAAAAGAAGTTCAGAGAGAGCTCCTAGAAAGAACGAAGACGTAGGCGCCTGGCTCACCAGGTACCTACTGAAGAAAGAATGGCTTGAAAAGCTAAGAGGAGAGAAGTTCGAAGAAGACGAATTAACAAACCGGTTGCTAGAGAAGCTGAGTACGCACCCAGCCTATGGTGCTAAATACTTTGCTGATCACTATCGCATGGCACCAGCCATACGACCCAAGCACAACGACATAGTTGAGGCAGCTAGAGAGGTTTACGTGCTTTGGGAGGCAACCAACAGACAGAAGAAGTATGAGAAGGGAAAAGAGTAGTAAAGCAGATGGAGAAGGAGCAGCTTTATTGCTAGCAGGAGAGGAAGAAGAGGAGGGAAGGAAGAGTGCGAAGAGCAAGTACAAACAAAAAGGTGAGTACGGGGGCAAGCATGATGGGGTAGTGACAGAACGGAAGGAATGGTGGCTCACTGCAGTCTGTTACAACTGCAGCACTGGTCACACTAAACGCTTTTGCCCTAAGCTCGCTAAGTCTAACAGCTCTCGTCGCACCCATAAACCCCACAACACCGCCCCTCCCAAGAGAGAAACCCAAAGCAAAGGTAGTAAGTTTTGTAAGAAAAAGGATAAGGAGTGACTCTGATAAGAGGTGAAAAGGGTGAGGAAAACGAAGGAGGAGAGGGCCAAGACAACAACACAGAACAAGACGACAGTTCAGAGGAGGAGGATTATGAACTGATTGTCATGGAGGCAGAGGAAGAACAAGAAGAGGGCAACACAGCCCAAAGAGGAGAGGAAACGGAAGGGGAGGATAGTGAAACAGGGGAGCAAAAGGAGAACGACACTGAACAACCCGAAAGAGTCCGTGAGGGGGGGGGTTAGAATGTCGAGCAGCTCCCAGACTCGCTATTCGCTCGGAGGCATTGCCCCATCCAACCACTCACCATCCACTCTCACTAGTGATCAACGCCTCAACCCTTCGTCAACAACCCCTCCCAACCGACCCCCTCCACAGCACGAGAGTCTCGTGCGAGAAACTTCCTCGCAACCCTGTAAGAAAGAGAAACCGACGAAACCGAAACCGACACCGCAATCTCTCCTTTAAACGAAAGAGACAAACAAACACAAGACACCACAGACAATCACCCCCACTAAACAGACACCCAATCCCAAACGAAACACAATCCAATGTTTAGGGAAGAACTCAAAGGGGAAGCGGTGTGGTGTGAAATATGGAGAAAGTGGGAGCATAGGTAAGGCAGGCAGTATGAGCAAGAGGTTGCAGTATGCTAGTCTGTGTGGTTATCACTACAAGCAGGACCCACAATTCCCAGATGTTGATCTGGAACAACCCCCATCATGCCGCCCACCCCCCACCAATGAGTACCCAAGTGAAAAGATTGAAGAGAGAGAGGGAGAGCAAGGGGGCGAGAGCACAGCAACTTTCGCAAAAAGACTCGGCAATACCCGGACAAAAGGACAAGGTAATTCCCGCTCAAAAACTCGAGTCAGTCATCAAACCGGAAAACCCGCGAGAAGAAAAATTCATGGCTGACTGTGCTGATATGCCAGATTTTCAAGCGCGGGCCGGGGAGGTTAAGGCAGAGATAGAAGCTACAAGAACAGTGTCTGTGCGACAGGGGAAAAGAGCTGAAGGCAAGGCATGGCCTTCACAACCCTCAAAAGGTCCGTCCCCGGTAGATAGAGCAGACGAGGATAGACAGGAGACACAAACAACATCCACTCCAAAGCACAACTTGCACAACTCCACGGGTCAACAAAGCACAACTACGGAGGGGAGCAGTAAAAAGAGGGGACACAGTGGCAAAGTGATTAGCTTTGAGGATATAAAGAAGCTAGCTGAGCCACTGCATACGTGCATCATGGATGAGGAGACAGGTGATGTAGTGAAGGTGAAAAGAGAGAATGGAGTGAGGGGTAGCTGAGACAGACAACCTACTGACAGACGTGTTTTGGGCGATAAATGACGTGTTTTTGTCGCATGCTGCGGGTACTACACCCATAGCAAGAGAGTCAGTGAGAGAAGCACGTTTGAAAGCTGCATCAGAAGAGTCATTGAAGAAAGAGAGAGCGATTTGGGATTGTCAGATGAGACACAGTGAAGGACACCCGAAACCCCAAAAGACGGAATTACAGCGTTTGTTGTTTGTGATGTCGAATGGATTGAAAGACCTAACTGTGAAAGACGGGTTATGTTACGAACCAAACGGCAAGTACAGTGAGTTCTACACAGAAATTGCTATCCGTAATGGATTATGGTATTCTAGACCTAGCATGCAACCACAAAAATGCTTTTGCAGAGCAGTTAGTGGCATCTATGCCTCACTTAGCCCAGATTCACAACGAGATAGTGGCAGAGGGATCTTTGAATGCGTATTTACGCAAGTTACACTCAGAAGACACATACCTATTCTTTACACCAAAGACAGCAGCTAGAAAGAAGGCAGCATTCGATGCGAAGAGAAGGGAGATAGCCGGAGCGTCAGAAGAAGAAGATGAAGACCCCGGAAACACAGAGACTCTATGGATTCTGAACAGATGAGAATAGAAAGATCACTTCCGATTTCGTACAGAGATTACAAAGAGGCGAGGGAGAATACGATTGGATGCACGAGGAACGATACAAGGAAGAGAGAGAGCTGAGAACGAAAAGAAGGAAAGAAAGGAAAGAGAGGCGAGCAAGAAAGAGAAAGAGAAAGAAAAGGAGAAAATGGAAGATATCGAGCATAACCTGATGGTAGCAGAAGGAAAGGGAAAAAGCAAGAAAGAGAGGATGATAGTGCAGGACAGTGGATCGTCACAAGACATAGCTTGCACGACAGCTATATTAAGCAACCTCTCTGATATTGCCCCAGTCAGTCTGATCACTGGAAACGGAGAAGGCGTAGTGAACCAGAAGGGAGAAGCGAGATTGACCCGTGTAGATGGGACAGGAAAACCCGTGATGGTAAAGAAAGAAATGTTGTACGACCCAAGGGTGCCTGTGAGCATAGTTTCAACCGGCAGCATGGATCACTTTTACCACAGATCTGTTATTCACCAGAACGGACAGTTGCTTATGCTAAAGCACCCCATAAGAGTGAAAGAGAGTGACGTGATTGTCAGGGAGAGAATGACACCGGGAATGCTATACCGGTGGGACACGGAATATGACGAACCTCTTGACATTAACAAGCGATTTGAGCCCAAGATCAAGGTAAAGAAATCAAAGGCGGGGTAAATGGGGAGGGAACCCCCAAGGAGAGAGAGAATAAGAAAGTAGTAGCTAAAGTATGCGAGAATAGAGAGAGTAAGGGATGTGTGTTATATGCTAATATTGTATCCAGAGAAGAGTGCAAATAAGAAGCCCGTCGACATCTACGTCATGCATCAGTGCAGCGGGCATAAGGCTATAAAGAAGACCTATGCATTAGGCAAGGCACTGGGCCGCAAAGTTGTCGGCAATGAAGATTTAGTTAGATATTGTGAAGCTTGTATGATGGGTAAGGCTAAAGAATTGCCCAGATTTAAGAAGAATAGGATTAGGAGAGCTAGTTATGCGAGTGAGATTTTGCACGTAGATACAGCCGGACCATGGGCAGTAATGTCCATCAATGGCAAGTACTACAAGTTTTGTGTAACAGACGATTATTCAGGTTATATCTTAGACTTTTACTTAAGACACAAGAACGAGTTTGTAGAGTGTCTTAAGCAGGCAGTAGCGTGGTTTGAACGACAGACCGGTAGGAAGGTCAAACTTGTCACGTGTGACAACGAATTTGTTGCCCCCGTGGAAGTAATCGAATGGTGGAAACCATTGCAATTTATGTGGAAAGTTTCAGCACCAGGAGACAAAAGACGGAAATCCGATAGCTGAAAAGTTAATGACATAACAGCAGGGCCAGCTAGGGCTATGCGATATGAAGCTAACCTTCAACTTAAGTTTTGGGCAGAAATGGCTCTCGTACGTGCG
This sequence comes from Paulinella micropora, assembly GCA_019918135.1. Lineage (NCBI taxonomy): Eukaryota > Cercozoa > Imbricatea > Euglyphida > Paulinellidae > Paulinella > Paulinella micropora. The sequence goes on from WBZZ01004362.1 coordinate 93,620, forward strand.
CAGAAATCGACAGGACGTTGGTGCCTTGGAACCGCTCCAAATTGTATCGAAGGGAGGCAAAGGCAAGTGTGGCCTGGGCACCTCCACGTAACCCTTCGTGAGACTGCATCTTGGGAAAGCAAGTTGGCAAAGGAAACTATAGGGGAAAACGTGTAATGCTCTTGGGATACGATGTTTTCAAAGAGCTTTACAGGGTTTGGGATGGCCGCAAGGTCATATCGAACGTACGCAACGTGCGTTTCAACCCCCATATAGTTGGAAAAGATGCACACCCACCCAGAGGAGTACAATGGGACGATGAATCTGAGGGGGAGAGTAGCATTGCAGAACAGCTTGAGCAAGCGGAGACAGAACCGGAACAGAAAGTTCAGGGGGAGTCAGAAGAACATGAGGAAAAACAAGGAGTTGAGGACGACACTGGTCCAGATTCCGGTCTTCCCATTGACTCTAACGAAAGCCAAGTTGTTGATCAGGACGACGGGGTAACACCCATCGAATCGCTTAGTGCGCAAGACCCTTCAGCTAGTCACCCAAGCCGGAGATATAGGGAAGGAGAAGCGCCAAACAAGGGCCTCACATGGGAGCAAAGTGACAAAATCACGACAGCTAACATAGTGAGAGGGAAACGAGAAAGAAAGGAACGGACGATAGCAAAGCCGGACACACAACCAGTCACAACTAAGAAGGTAGTCAAGGAAAATACCTCATTAGAAAATGTAAAGATAGTTGTACCAGCGGTAGCTTTTGGTGAGCTATGGGCGAAGGAAGAGTATGGAGACAGTTGGCAAGAAGCTAAACGAACCGGTAAAGTTTTGAAACCATGCGAGAAAGGTGATAGACTTAAAGTTCGCAAACAGCCCACTGACGGACTAGTTGAAAAGATGTTAGACAGTGAAATCAAAAAGTATAAAGTAGACCCAATCCATCCACCCGCTGAACTAGAAGACGCCAAGTCGTCTGAGGAAAGCATACTAGGAGAGGATAGTAGTGAAGTTTTACTCTACCTCACACTACGTGTGCCAAAAGAGATAGTCGACGAAGGGCTAACTGCTAAGGAGTTGAAAGAAGGCATGGATAAAGAGATAGAGGCTCTTAAGTCTTTTAACACCTGTACCTGGGTAAGCCCCAAGGAAGCAAAAGAGAAGGGAGTGTCGAAGATAGTAAGATTGACATGGGTACATAAGGTCAAGCTTGATGATAAAGGACGGAAGTTTGTCAAATCACGATTAGCTTTGAGAGGAGATATGCTAGAACCAGGAGTCAGCTATAATCCAGATCAGCTATTTGTACCTTGTGCAGCTCATCGATCACTACTTTTCTTAGCTAAGATAGCTGCTTGGCATGGTCACAAGTTGTATGGTATAGACTTCAAAAATGCTTACTTGAATGCTAGAATGAATGATCCTGTTTACGCGTACGCCCCAGATGGTTTAGACAGGGAAGGTCATGATGGCATGATATTAAGGATAGATGGAGCTCTGTATGGTGCCCCACAGGCAGGCAGACGTTGGTATGAAATCTTGGCCCCAAAGATAGAAGAGTTAGGATTTCGATTGCTAGTGTTCGTTGAGAAAGACAAACCCATAAGAGATGCAATCATTGGCATATTTCATGTAGATGATCTAATCTTTTCGGCGCCTAACGAACGTGCGTATGATAAGTTTGCGAGCCAACTAGAAAAGCTCTATCCCCTAAAACGATTAGGAGTAGCCAAAGAGTTTAAGGGTACAGAAATAGAACAGGAAGGAGGTCGCATTTTACTACATCAGATGAGATATCAGAAACAGATCTTGAAAGACGTAGGATATGCAGACGCACGCCCGCTAAGCACGCCTAGCGCAGAACAGGAGCCAGAACCTATGTCGGAATCTAGTGCACTTAGGAAGCATTCCATTCCTAGCTTAGTTGGAAAGTTACTATTTTTGACTAAGATGACTAGACCAGATGCAGACCAAGCTTTGAATGCAGCTAGCGTTATGCAGACTGTTGACGTCGGAGTGACTTATGCAATGTTGGGACGAATTTTTCGGTACTTAGTGAATTCATTTTGCGGTATTGCATTTCACGGGCCGAAATCATCGCAAGAAGCAAGGACATATCCCGGAATTACTCTATGGCCTGATGCGGCACATAAAGTGTGCAAAAAGACAGGAAAGTCTCGTACTTTCTTTTAAAATCTATTTTGCTAAAATGATTGTACAATGAGAAAGATAGTATTCCCACCCAAACCCGTAGCGGTTGCAGGGTACCGTCAGTGATACATTCCTGTATCGTATTAAGTAATTCCTAGTATTAATAGACAGTCCGGTCTGGTAATTAATATTATAGGCATTAAGGATTATGGATATAGGCAATATAGGATATGACTTGAAGTGTTTTATATTTGATTTTGATTATTAAAGGGTAATCAGTTCTCGTAATATTGGGAACATAGAAAGTGTCTGCCATTGTTAGGTGACCGGATAATATCAATATCTTACTGGGTTATGAGCTTTCTTGCGTTGGAGAACGGTCAGAAGGACCAATCTGCCTTCGTCGGTGACGCTGCAGGTGCAGCAAGAGCATCGGTTTTCAGGCAAAGAGGGTACGACGAAGTGGCGGGATGCCCTGCACGAGATTCGTATTTACTTGGCTGGAAAGGACAGGGAGCAGTTGCTGCTGCCCTGGGACGAGTGCGTGGAGTTCTACGAGGACCGGAAGAAGGCGTATGTGAAGGACGTCGCTCTAGCTGCAGCTAGAAGGGCTGCTAAGAAGAGTGGCGGGAAAGCACCGAAGCAAGAGCCGGAAGATGAGGAGGACAAGGTAGAGGCAATGGATAGCCGTTTGTCGACGGTTGAGCAGCAGAGTCTGCTCAGAGTACGACAAGAGGCATTCTCGTTCTTGTACCTGTGTCTCTCGGGGGTGGCCAAGACGTTGGCACGCCCATATGCCGAGGCAAGGCCTATGGATCCATCGCGTCTAGTTCAGGCACTCAACGATCGATATGGCAGTGACGTACACGACCTGCTAGCTGACCACGCCAGTGTGGTCCAGTTCACCTTCAAGAAAGGGAACGACTTGCCGGGCCAGCTGACTCAGTTCCTACTGGCAGTCCAAAGGATTAAGAACGGGGGGCATGCGGGGCCGGACGACCTAACGCAGATTGTTATTCTGCTGAAGGCACTGAAGGCGTTTCCCCAGTGGCAGCCCTTCGTGCGAGACATGAAGGAGCTGGCAGCTAAGTCCAAGGTGACTATGTCGGCCTTTTAACAAGCTTTTGCTGAGGAGAACCGGCATTCGGAGACGTCGGGGGCTCTGGTCGTCCTGGACCTGGGGAGAGTCAACAACCACAGCTGTTAGTTGGCTATAACGACGTGTTCACGAAGGAACAGAACAGATTGCAGCAGCGGTGAGAAAGGCAGCGAACGGTGGTGGCCCTAAGGGGGGTCAGGTCGGCGCAAAGGGGAAGAAGGTCAGCTGTTTTGCTTGTGAGAAGGGACCTCACAAATTCTTCGAGTGCCGGAGCCAGTGCAACTATCGTGGTCAGGCTGCGCACCATGCTCACCTTGGAAAGGATTGCCCGGAGTTAAAGGAGCGATTTGCTGGATTGCTTAACAAGGTCCAGAAGGAGGGTGTTACACCACTTCCGGGGGCCAAGGGGGGCAAGAAGAAGTTTGGAAAGAATAAGGGGGTCCAGACGGGAACCCTTTCTTTCATGATTGGGCAAACGGGTGAGCCCGTCATTACCTCTTTCAACCCCTTCAGTAGGGGTCAGCTTCTGATGCTTGCATCTTCGTCGACACGGGCGGGGATGACGGAGGATGAGGCTAGGCATGTGCTAGCTCAACCGGAAATGAGATTTGCGGCGGACCTGGGGGTCGTAGGGGGGCAATACCAGCGGTGTGCTACGCTTCTTCCGCGAACGGGGGTCCGTTGCCAGGTGCGACAGCGTTGTCCCATCTACTTGGAGGCAGTTCGTCGGTATGTGTGCACAAGGCACGCAAACATTTACCGAGGTGACTTGGCGTTGCGGGCCCAAGCTCGGCAGTTCCTGGCGGAGGCTACAGGGCAGGAGACGGGTCGTGAGGTTCTGCAAAGAGCTATCGACGCGTCTGGCTTGCCTGAGGGGAAGAAGGAGGTTGCGTTGGAGGAGGGGAAATACGTCCTAGAGCAATTGGTTGCTGACGGGTGGACGGTGACTGCGATGCCTCGACGTGAGACAGGGCGGCTTGGGGAGGCGGCGTCTTCTCAGGTGATGGGCGGTGCGGCTTCATCGTCTTCGTCTGCGCGGGAGGATCCACTGGGGGCTTCCACGGGCGAGCGACCGGGACCTGCGTCGTCGCCCCCAATGCTTGTTGAACGGCCTGCGATGACGGGGGAAGAGAAGTTGCGAGCGTTGGAGGCGTTTTGTGGGGATGACTGCGAGGAAGAGGAGGCCCGGAGTCAAAATCTTAACGTTTGGGACGGTGAGCGCTGGGTGTCGGTGATCAGGCGAATTACCAACGTGATTTGCGGGGGTCGGCCGGGAGATGCGTTCCACCTCTATAATGACGACCCGATTCGTTATTACGATGACATTATGAACCGGGAGTTTCCGGAGGTACACTGGATACCGGAGTCTGCTACAAGAAGGGATCGGGGGGCTTCGCGAATTGTTATCGCTGGGGCTGATGTGCATGTGGCGTTGAATCACTGCAGCGTGTACGAGGCGTTCTACTGGAGTCGCTACCTTCTGTTCGACTTTCTGGAGGAGAAGTGGTACAGCGAGTTCACTAGGTGTGGGCCTTGCACTGCGGCACTGCGATCGGGGGGCCGGCCTGCGGCTATTTGTGATACCTGCCGCGAGGTATGCGAACATGTCTTTCCTTGTGGAAGATGTGGGGTCATTCTGTACTGCTCTCCGGAGTGTTCGGAATTGGGGCGGGGCCAGCATCATGCCTTCTGTACATATGTGGACGAGCATCCTGATATATTGGATGTCTTTGTCCAATTCCCAGACAAAGGCTTGGGGCTGACGATCTACTCTCATGTGGGGGCCAACGCGTTGTGGTTGAACCTTCTTCGCTTTCGGCGTGGGGAGGTGCCTGCTTTACCGGTTTCGGGGGTGGGTCCGGCCGACGCCGCTGACGGTGGAGAAGGTGGAGATCGCGAACCTGACAGCAGTCATGATGGTGAAGATGACAGCGATGGGAGTGAAGACGACCTGGGCGATTCGGAGGGTGTTGGCGAGAGGCCGATGAGAACGGATTCAACTGCGTCGACGGTGGTGTTGGCACCTTTGGATCCGCCTGTGGGGAGGCCGTCTAGTGTTGGTGTGGTGCACGGGGAAGGACCTGGTGCGGCGGCTGGCAACGTTCCTTCGTGGCGGCCGTTGTCTCTGCATGACACGGTATTCCCTTGGATGGAAATGGAAAATCATTTGGGGGAGTATGGGGTTGGTGAGGATGGCAAGGTGGAGCCACCATGCCAACTCCTGGATGACCTCTTGGCTTTTCTGAATCGGCAGAAGCTTGTTAACTGCTTGCGGGCGCCGGCACCGGGGGTACGGGTTCCGGGGCTACCCTGACCGTGGGCGATGGATTTCATCGATGTTCAGGATTACCGGAGGGCAATGGTCCGCTATCATCGCTTAATGGTATGTGGTGCTCCGATTGGGTACGTTCCAGCTGGGTACCTCCGCCTCCGGTTCGGGTTGACAACCGGCCGAAGGGGCATACCCTGCCGAGAGCTTTGCCGACGTTGGTGCCCCTGCGGGCACAGTTGTCATCGTTGGGAAGGGACGGGGGTGCAAGCGAGGTAAGACCTTCTTCAGCTAGCTCTTCCTCGATCTCTTCTGCCGAAAACCCGTCCTCAGGTATGAGCGGGGCTGATCCATCCTCAGGTATGAGTGGATCTGGCTATAGCAGGGAGGGAAGGAATGGGTTGGTTGGGGGGGATGCCAAGCTTGAACCTATCAACGTGGGGGGTAGCGTGATTTATCGTCTACCGGGCGAGCCTGCGGAACGGGAACGAACGATGGATTGCATGGTTCGTGTCATGGGAGCGTCGGGGGAGTCCCTGCGATTAATGGTGGATGTGTGTCGAGCTATGGGTACGGATGGCGACGAAGAGGAGGGGACCGGAGCTTCGTCTGGGGGGCCTGCCAACGAACCGCCTGGGGGACCTGCACCTGCGAGGCGTGGGAAGGCGGTGGGGGGCCTAGGGACAAGGGAGGTTTGTTAATGATGGATGCTGGTGGAGATGTGGGGACCTACGCGAAGCCGAGCCCCTGGGGCGTTGGTCATGTGCCTGAATGGTGCATGGACTGTGCGGCTACAAACCATCATATTCCGGACGAGGCTGGCCTGGCGATGGGGGTGCGGAAGGGACCTGATGTCTCTGTTATGGGACTTGAGGGAGTTCAAATCCTTTCCGCCAATGGTGTGGCGTTACTTCACGGCACGAATGGCGTTGGAGGTGATTCGTTTTTGAAGTTGGACCCGGCTTACGTGACCCCGACGGTTGAGGTGGGGATTGTGTCGACTGGGCAACTGCAACTAAGGGGGTCACTCTACGCATTGTCAAGGTGAGGGATTCTTTGTCTCGAGCAAGCAGTGTACCTGTATTGCCGACGAGGATAAGTTGTTGGTGGGTACTCTGTCACCATCTACTCTCAGGTACGTCTTCACGCCTGGAGGGAGGACGGGCGACGTGGGCGAGCATTCGGCAAGGAGTCAGGGCTCTGCGTTGTGGTCTACGAGACCTGCGACAAAGAGCAAGCCATGCAGAGTGTCTGGAGCGTTCTTGCCTGAGGCGTTCGGGCATCGAAAGCAGCGGGCTATGCGTCGGTTGCTCCGGATTATGAAGGACAAGTGGGATGTGGTTGACCCAGCTAGGTGTTCGGGCTCTGGCGGTGGGGGACGTTGTGTGGTGTGTTGCCTAACGCAAACTACGTTCAAGCCTACGTATCGGGGGAATCAACTTACGACGATGGGCAAGCCGGGGGAGGGGCTCAGTGGGGATTGCTCGGGCAAATTCCCTAGGCCGGTCTATGGGGGTATCAATACTTCCAATTGTTTGTCGACGACAAATCGCGTTGTAAGTTCCCTTTCCTTCAGAAGACGAAGGAGGCTGAGGTGGGCGTGGGAAACCTCAAGGCGGTACTTGCTTTGTGTGCAACGCATGCTAATCCTACCCGGCAATTTCGATCTGATGGCGAGTGGATTTCCAAGGTGTGTACTGGGCTACTGCGGGAAAGGGGGATTTTGCCTTTGCGTGGGAGATACGATTCGAACAAGAACGCTGTGGCGGAGACCTGGCTGAAGCAGGTGTTCAGGGTGACACGTGCACTCATGGTGGCACGTTGTGCCCCTTACCAGTTCTTTGGTTATGCTCTGCTTTATGCGACGTACATTCTTAATGCGTTTCCCCACCAGGAGAACGTGTCTAGCTACGAGGAGTTTTATCGCCGTGAGTTGCCCCACATTTCGGCTTGGCATGTCTTTGGGTGTCTGGCCTACAGACATGTGGGGACAAGGAAGGACACTCCTTTGACGGCTGAGTTGTGCGTGTATTTGGGCCCGGCCGTGGATACATCGTCTTACCTGCTCTGGTCGACGCTGAAGGGAAAGGTGGTGGAGGACAAGCATGTGGACTTCGCAGATCATCTTGCAGGGTGGCCAACGATCTACCAAAAAGGTTCAGAGCAACGGCAGCTGGTGACCTCCTTTATCACGTCGGACTTGGAACGGTCCGGAGCGGTTCCGGAGTGGCGTACCTTTTTTGGAGAAGGGGCTTGGAATCTGCTTCGAGCTGTGGAGCAAGCTGGTGATGGAGACGCAGCTCCTTCGTACGACGATGCTCAGGGTGGGGGTTTTGATATCTTGGATGCTGTTGGTGCTTCTGGTGCTGGGGACCAGCAGGTGGTAATTTTTCCGTGGGTCCGACAGTGGAGGTCTCGACACTGGGTCCGTTGGTCGATGGGTCGGGATTGGTGGGGCAGCAGCCTCGTCGTGTTGCTTTTGCCCCAGCTGCTGAGCAAATTGTTTCTCAACCTCCTGGGCAGTCGGATGGACAGGTCAAGCTGCCTGTGGTTCCGGTGTCTTCGGATTCGTCTTGTTCGGATGGGGGGTGTCGGGATTCAAGGGGAGTGCCTGTGGAATGGGATGGGGCAGCCGTTAGTCTGTCCAATGTTGTTGAAGGCAAGCGTTCTCGCCGTGCGACAGAGCCAGGGGATGCTAGGTGCTGTTACTTCATGATGGAGGTGCCCTCTCAGGGGGATTCTCTTTCCCTGGTTAAGGCTGGCGATGCTTGTGCTTTCGGAATGGATATGGTTGAGCGGCGACCTAATATTAATATTATTAATTAGTCTATTATCTTGCTGGTGATTACGGTTCCGGTTCCTGTTAAGGAGGCCAACCAGTCGGAACGGTTTGTGGAGTCCAGATTGAAGGACATCCAGAAGCATTTTGATTTGGACGCGTTACGATTGGTTCGTAAGGATGCTGTGCCGAAGGGAACGAAGGTGGTTGGTGTCCGGTTTGCGGATTTCGACAAGTACGAGGATGGGGAGTGCATCGAGCAGAAGTCTCGTGTGGCGGCGAAGGGATGTCAGCAGCGTCCTGGTGTTGATTGTGGTCCTATGTCAATGCCGACCCCGGATGAGCACGCGTTGCGTTGTTTCTTTGCGATTTCAACTTTGCAGCGTCTGCGATTGCAGAATGGGGATGATGTGTCGGCCTTCCTCAAGGCACGGCGTGATAAGCCGGTTTACATCAGGCTTCCTGGTTTGTACAACCCACCGGGCTATGTCTATGAAGCATGGGCTGGAGTCAACGGGTTGAGGGATTCGGCCAACTTGTATTGGTACGAGTGTGTTGATCCCTTTTATGAGTCGATTGGGATGAAGCCCAACCCTTACGACCCCTGTGTGTTCGCCATTGTTGACAACAAAACCAAGTTGACGGCTATGGCAACGACGCATGTGGACGATTATGTTTTGGCTCCGCCATCGGACGAGTTTTCGGATTGGTTCTGGGGGCGGCTGAGGGCGCGTCAGGTCAGGGCACCATTACTGTAAACAAAACTATTTGTGAAATCCTGGGGAGTGAGGTTACGCAATGGGAGGATGACGAAGGGCGTTTTCATACGTTGGTCACCTGCAGGGAGTACATTCGCAATTTGCGAAAAGTATCCGCGCGCAGATGGTAAGGAATGGACTCCGGTTGGTACGCCGTGGCTCGCTACTCGAGGGGAGTCAAAGCAGTCAGAGCTGAGCAAGTATGAGCCGCCGAAAGTCTGTGGAGACTTGGGTTGGGTGAGGGCAGTCTTGTGGGAGATTGTTGGGCCCTTGTCTCGCTTGGCCGAGTTTCAATCCAAGCGCGACCTGTTCGACTACTGTGCGGCGGAGTGGCTTCTGCGTTACATCCTCGGTCAGGAGGAGCAAGGGCTGCACTATGTTTCGGATGGGAATAAGAACGTCATCGCGTTTGGGGATGCTTCGTATGCCTCGGAGTGGGATTATCGGTCGAGGTCGGGGGGCCTGGCCACGCTGGCGGGTGGTGTCATTGCATCGTATTCGGAGAGGCAGCGTGTTCCTTCAACCTCGACCAATGAAGCCGAGTCAAGGTGTTAGTCAACGATCATTAATGTAAGTAAGTCTATTCACAATTTCCTCAAGGAGGTGCCTGTGCATGAGTCGAACGTACTGCTGAAGGGTTTGGCAGAGGAGCCTCCTACGATCTATATTGATTACTCGGCAACGGTTTTGGGGGCTAACACTAATATCTTTTCGAGACGTCAACGACACTTGGAAGTTAAGTTGGCTCATATCAACCATGACGTGAAGGAGGGAAACGTGAAGGTATTCCATATTCGTGATGAGGAGAATTCGGCTGACATCAACACGAAGCCGAAGAGTCTTGGTCCGTTCAAGGAGAAGCGTGATGCAATCCGTAACAGTACGTTTGTTAAGTGATTGAAGACGGTTGATACCCGTTTCTTCTGCATGAAACCAAAATAAGACTTTTGTACTTGAAGTTGTATTCGGACCTTAACTAGCTGTTAATATAGGACTTAAAGGGGAGCAGTGATACATTCCTGTATCGTATTAAGTAATTCCTAGTATTAATAGACAGTCCGGTCCGGTAATTAATATTATAGGCATTAAGGATTATACATATAGCCAATATAGGATATGACTTGAAGTGTTTTATATTTGATTTTGATTATTAAAGGGTAATCAGTTCTCGTAATATTGGGAACATAGAAAGTGTCTGCCATTGTTAGGTGACCGGATAATATTAATATCTTACTGACCGTCACTACAACCACCAGCAACAGGGACACCGACGGAACTGGTTTGTTGGATGGGGGAGCATTTGGCCTTGAGCATGGCAGCCCGCTAGGATCTGTGCGCAAACGGTCGAAAGACACAGATGCACGTCGTAAAGCGTATATGAAAGAAGGAAAGAAAGAAGGAAGAAGGAAAAGCTGTAGGAAACAAAAAAGAAGGAACCAAACCTAGTAACCGGCTGGCATAGGCCAATTATATCCGGGGAGCGTCTACTGCGGAACTGCTGATCCGTTGCAAACAGGAACTGCTGTCTCCCTCGTCCAAGTCGAAGCGGGAAACCCTCCAGTGCCGAACCGTGGACTCCATAATGCAGACTGTACCCACAACACGAACTCGCCGACGAGACGCCTGCTACACTCCTGGGGAGCTCCGATGACGGGGGAAGGGAGAGAGAAAGAAAGGGGGGGCCGGTAGGGGAACGTGGTCCGAGGCCGAAAAAGGAGAATCCGCCTGGTCCGTCCGTCCCACCTTGAAAACCAATCCCACCACGGGCCAGAAAAACCTCCGGGAAGAAAAGTTTGAAAAAGGTTGAGAAAAATTACTTTCGAGAGAGCAGACTATGAAGATGATGAGCCTGTCCCCTTCGTGCCCTCCATCCCCATGACCATGCAGTTCCCGAATAGCGGGAGACATAAACAGGGCGGTGAATCCCCCTAGTGACTCTGTGCGGGCGGTGGCGAGGTCGGGAGAAAGATAGAAGCAGAAGCCTGGATGGGGGCTTGGTAGGAAAATTCAAATCTAGAGGCAGAGCTAGGCCCCTTCGGTACCATGGCCCCGAGGATTGGTGGGCTTCGATGGGGGGGACAAGGGTGCGAGGAATGGAGACTCGAGAGGCAGGCTGGTGTGCCAGTGGGTCGTCAGACTTGCTGGTGGGCCATGCGCGCCACAGGAGACCCACTCCTCGCACGTCTTCGGGATCGGTGCGTTGGACTTTTCCCCCTTGGATCTGAGCTTCGTTGGGACACGGCACGTCTACAGAGC
>WBZZ01004363.1:0-5000 GCA_019918135.1 Paulinella micropora
TGTCCTTAAATCACTTAGTAACGCACCACCGGTCGCCAACAAAGCAGGTGTTGACCAATATGTGGAGAAATATAATTTTCTCAGATCTGCTTCTGAATTGGTGGCCTTTATCACTCATGCTCAAAAGCTGGTGATATCTGAGAAGAAGAAGGCGAAAGAGAAGGCGGGGTTCGAGAGGACGATGAGACAGGAAAGAATGGAAGCAAAAGTGAGTGGTGCAAAGGCACACCCTCCGACATATTTGACCCCACCAGCTCCTGCCCCACCAGCCCCTGCACCCCCGGGCTCAACTACGGTGGTGGTCACAAACACGGAGAAGAAGGACAGACAAAACATCATAAATGCATTCAAGGGGAAGAAAGGAGGAGTGGCAAGTCTCATGCTATATGCCAAGACGAGCTCAGACAAAGACTCTGATGCTTCGCTTTTGAGCAATCTCAAAGAGATCAATGCCTGCATGAATGCTTTTCCTTGCGACGAAACGCAGGAATACGAGGCCCTTGTTACTGTTTTTAGTGGATAGGCCCTAGCTTTCTCCAGACAAGGAGTACTACTCCAGCCTGAGGGGAAGCAGAGGACCCGTCCAAATCCGCCAGTTGCCGGCAAATGAACCAACAGGAAGCGCAAGAGACAGGAGATACACCCTCCGCACCTATCATGACCCCACCCACATCCACGCCCCGACTACTTAATGGCTACTGGAAAACGCTGCCTAACTGGGGCCAGACGTGCTTCGCTAACAGCGTTATCCAATACATTACACCATTAGTTATTTGGATGCAACGATCATTCCCCACAGGTTCCTGGCGCGAACAACCGATAACACAGCTGATCCAAAGGATGGCCGTAGCCCCAGACCTCACAACCCACACTGATACGAACACGATCCTACGACTAGCCCAGGTCCTAGCAATCATATGCGAGGAGAAACCGGGGATGATGACTGGCGCGATATACAAACAATGCAAACCGCACGTACCGCAGATGCGTACCCCTACAAAGAGTACCCCATCTTCCCAACCAGGGTGTGCACACGAGTTCCTCACACACATCCTATTGCAACTGACCGAGGGTATTCCAACGTCACAACCGTCAACGGATACAAAGGGGCTCCCCGTGCCGGGTACTACGGAACGTCTTAGCGAAAGCGACACAAGAGAACGCCTGCACCCCAGTATTCAAATGCGCACGATGACGGAGATCAACTGCCACAGGTGCCACTATCACTCCATCCGGCACACTCCATCCAGTTTCCCGACTCTACGCTGCATACTGCCGGCGTCCCTCAGTCCAACGAACGTGCAGCTAGCACCAGTACGGATTGAGACGTGCATCCGGAACGAACTTGCAATCCACAAAATCCCGGATACCGAGACGTACAAATGCGACTGCCCGGCAAAAACACGACACGCCATATCCCAATCCTCCCGGGAATGGCTCGATTGCATCCCCCCAGACTTTCTTAACATAGAGGTCAACCGCATAGCCTATGACGGGGAAAGAAGGGTAACATCCACCGCTGGCCAATCGATAAATAACAACCTCCTCCTGGTAGACTTGAACCACCTAGATCTCTCTGCTTACTTCTAACCTATTTACACGATCAACCGAGAGACCATCTACACGCCGATCTCCTTCCTACTACACAAAGGGCCCACGGTCAACGACGGCCACTGGATGGCAGTAATAAGGGACCCCCATCATGGTTGGAGACTCCACGACGACAGTCGATGCCTCATCTTGGACCATTGGCGGGACCAAGACCTCACAGCAGTATTTAAGAGAGTCATCCTGCCTGACGATCCTCCTAACTCAGCACTCCAGACAGTACCTACGGAACTCTTACACCTCAATATTTACGAAACCATCACGGCAGTGCTATACCAACGGGTTGACCTGGGGGCGAAGACCCCTACAGGGCACTCCACACAACCCCTCCCGTCACACTCTCCATTCTTCCTCCCAACCATACCGCGTCACTCCCACATCCCAGAGGCGCCCCAGGCATATCCACAGTGGATGCGAGGTCCACCTATTACCCTGCGTGCACCTGACGTTCCTGACGTCGTCATGACTCTCCAAACATCAAGGAAGCGAAAGCCCACCGAGACAGGGAGCCCTGACAGATCCACACCTGCGTTCTGGGAAAAACTATGCAGGGGAATCCTCAGAGATATGGAAAAAACACCCATAGGTCAGGCAACGGTGAAATTTATGACGCGATCCCACCTACTGGCACAGGCACCGGACAGCAACGGCATTCTAGGATATGACTTCGGTGGGAAGTCACTCCGCCCGGTGCTAGTCACCTCCCTAACCCAGGAAGTGTGGGACCTACTACGCTATAAAACATGGGTCCCGATAACAGGAGCCCTGATCACAGTTTATAATAACAACCCACAGGAAGAGACGGTACTCGGCTTCCACCGAGACGACGAACGATTCATGTCCCACGACGAGGTGATCAACCTCAGCTTCGGACCAACCGCGGAGCTCCGGATTATGCCGTATGGCCAGCAAGCGCGCGCCAAACTAGATGGACAAGCCCTTATCCTCAACAATGGCACTTTCCACACCTTCAACAGGTTTCAACTCCACAAAGTGAGCATGCCTCCTAACCGTCCAAATGACCCGACCCGCCGTATAAGCATCTCATTTAGAGTCTTCACCACCTGGGCGGAGATACCCCCGCCCCTCCGCCCCCGGATCGCACAGGGCAACACAAACCTTCAACAAACACTAGCAGCCTGGAAAGCAAAGAACCAGGCCGATGAGCCACAAAGCGATTCAAGTGGTTACGGGATAGAACCACTTCTTGCCGCACGATTCCACGATATCCAGGGGATCATCGACCTAACTCTGGAATACATTTGCCTACACCCCGCAGAACGGTAGGATTCTGACAGTCACGCAGACCGACCACATCGACGAGGGAAAACCCCTAACACCCCCATGGCACCCCCGAACTATTTAGTATCGCCTTAATCCAGCGGGACGAAGAGGTACGGCAGACCATCATGACGAACACCCTCATGCATCTTCGGGGCATACACAGTACTATGATTTTTCAGGAAACAGTACAGTCGACACGGTTCAAACAATCCGACAGACACCACTTCTGTGTCCTACTATACCGCCCAGAGGTCCCCATTCACGCAGACCTCAGTACTAGTATGATATGCCCCCCGGACTCAAAATGGGCAGCTCCGACTGCCATACTCTTCAACCAAGCAAAGATCCGCCAACAAGTCCTTACCACGACGAAAGACGGCATGTTCTGGGGACCAAGTACGCGATCGGCAGCACAACAAGCCGCCAACCTGCGCCTCTTTCACAGGACCCAGGCCAGGGAGGAATGTCCAGGGACATACCCTAGATACCACATCGCATCGATCAAGACTGCCCGACAAGGATGGTTCCTCCTCATCGACCCCCAGTGGACAAATGGATTCCTTGACCATGTCTCCGCTATGGAACGGAAAATCTTAGGAGGAAGCATCGACCAAGTCGCGCCAGAATACCGAAGAGTAGTAGTCCAACGCCGGACACCCGATCGACCACCCATAGGATTCGACTACCGAGGTGATTTCCAATGGCTGAATCAGGGGTTCTGGCGCTGTGGTATGATTACACATATTGCCCACTACCCCGAATACCGCCCAGAAGATCCATCAGATGACTACCCCACATATTGGGTTACTTTTTACTCAAGAAAGGGGGCGGTGCGGTGTAGCCGGGTTGGGGAAGTACCTGACCCAGAAGTACAAGGAGGCCGCCTGGTCATCCGCCAGGGACCCAAACCATTTCCCAAAGTCCCCATGCACCCGGACCTAGGCAAACAACTCCAAGCAGCTCCAAACCCTCGACCAGATCCGGCAACGACCAAGGGAAATGACCCCTCTCCACCGGAAATACCGGAGGCCACAGCTTCTCTGAAGGAACCAACAACGTCTCAAAACCAGAACCTACCTCAACCGGAAATTCCGCCGGCCAAGGGCATCGACGCCCCAGCCACACCACCATCCACCCACCCATCTCTCCCCACAGGCTCCCTAAGAAAAACCACCTCTCCGCCTCAGCCATCGGCCCCGCATATCTTCGAGGGAGTCACTCGCAAAAGCCGCAGCAAGTCTCCGCCGACAGCGAGAGCTGACTCGGACGACGAGATCGATCTTGAACATCTCATCAACGACGAAGCTGAGGGCTGGCGCCTTGAGCAGGAGGAAAAACGTCAGCAATCCCGGAACACTCCGCCGCCCCCCACAACCCCCACACCAGACAAGTGCAAAGAGCAACAGACAAGGGCCTCAGTGGACACCCCCCCAGGAATGAGCAACCAGGCCCCCCCTCTACCGATATCGACAACCTCACAAGTGGACCAGGGCAATGGGGGCGGGTCCTCCCCCCCTACACGGCCAGGGACCCAAATAACACCGACACACCAAACCCAGAATACCTCATCCCTCGGCGACCAAGGGGACGAACGCCCACCCCATCCTGATGCTACTTCATCGGCAGGAGCCCCTCGGGATAAACAACCTCCGATCCGCCTGACATTAACCAGAACTCAACGAGACACGGGAGAAACCAAGATGTCCCAGGAAGATTCAAAAAACCCACTGAGATCAGGGACAAGTCACCCACCTCCCCAACACGCTCCCCCTCCCGGCCGCACCTATAACCCCATCCCGGAGATCGGAAGCAAGATCACACAGATTCTAAAACTCAGGGCAGACTTCGGGGAGCACCGCCAATGCCTACTTACTAATCATATCCTCTCACCTCCGGGCCCCCAAGACATAAGTAGACAGATCACGAGGTTTCTGAGACAACGATCATACTACAAGCACGTGCTGATCCCCCTGCTCCTTACAAGCCCCAGGAGGCAATGGACCCTGCTCATCCTTTCTCAACAACTTGTACTGTGTCAGATCGAATCCCTCCGAGACTAGAGGGTATTGCTAGGTTAATATCAGGGCCACTGTCGACTCCACTTCGGA
>WBZZ01004363.1:10000-17500 GCA_019918135.1 Paulinella micropora
TGGCATGAACCACTCAAACAAAACCAGCAAACCTCCGAGGTTGGCCCTCTGCGCAGGGGTGAGCTGTTGATTGAACTGGAAATTGTGAGCAGGTCGGCTTGAACGAAGGGGTAAGCCAGACGAATGTAGGCCATGATCGCCGAAATCGTATTGAGTCTAGATTTGATCCTGAACTTTGTGGAAGGAAACAGCTCATGCCAAAGGGGCCCAAAAACCTGGCGCTTAAACTCACGCCAAATCAAAACACAAAGGAACTTGTGAACATGCCAATGGCCCAAGAAGACACACATCCAGGACTTCAAGTGCGACAAACCCCGGCTTCGATCGTACAAGGCCTGTGACATCAATTAAAAAAATATGCCATATTTTTCGAATGCATGCACAGAATTACTACCTTGTAAATCTGCTTGTAAATGTTAGAATCTACAGTAAAAAGC
Organism: Paulinella micropora; assembly: GCA_019918135.1. Classification (NCBI taxonomy): domain Eukaryota; phylum Cercozoa; class Imbricatea; order Euglyphida; family Paulinellidae; genus Paulinella; species Paulinella micropora. The sequence continues at coordinate 10,438 of WBZZ01004363.1, forward strand.
TGGAAACGCCAAACTTCCGAACGGCAATGCTGTAAATCAAGTTTCTCGAGAAGTCTGATGAGGGCGTCGTTCGACGCAATGTTCTGGTCCTCCATTCGCAGACCTTTGAAAACAACCGGTTCATTGCCGGGCTGGGTGTCGACTGACAAGTCCGGGGGCAAACAAAGCGGAATCCTGGTGCACTGTTTGGAGACAGAATCGTCAAAAATCGCTTGAAATCTCTGTTGTTGGTTTGAAGCTCTCTCATGTTAGCTCGGGTCAAGGCAACGACCGCGTCATCAAACAAATCCTCTGGAAAAGCATCGACCTGGCCCGCGCGAAGCACCATGCTGGGAGGGTTCTGGCGCTGAGATTTCAGAATTCCGAAGACAGTCCAGAGGCAGTTGTTGTAGGGGCCACTCCCAACGTTCGGCACTCCGACGTTCCGAAACTTCAAGCTGGTTGCGAAGTTGTCGAACCAAGTAGACTTCAGGTCGTCGGCTCGTTTCTCCTCCACACTGACAACAAAGAAAAAAAATGAAAAGAAAAAGACATAAACAAACATGAAAAATAAAAAAAAAGCTCTGCAAACAGTTTGAGTGGTTCTTCCACTCTGCCTGATCCCTCTAGACAGGGCACAATGGAAAAAACAAGTAATGAAGCTTCAAGGTCAGAAAAAGAGCATTGGCAAGAAATTTTACAGCGGAAGAAATTTGTAATTTCTTGCCAACACCCTCCGCTAAATCAGAAACAAGTTTCACCAGGGATGGCGTAGCGGCGAAAGAAACAGCTACTTGGTTTCTTTCGTCTCTGCGCACCCAGTAACGACCGTAGGGGTCAGATAAAGAATCGGAGCAAAAATTTTACCGAGGAAGAAATTTGTAATTCCTTGCCACAACCCTCCATCAGTAGAAATTCTCAAGAGCATTGACATCCAAATACGGTAATCGGATCTCAATTATCTTGAGATCAGCAGCAGTGCTCTTCGGAAGCATGTCTGTCTAATGCGACAAACATGAAACCGAAGACGACCAGCAAGAGTTTGAGTTGGTGCTCGTCTTCCTTTAAAACACAAGTTTTAAAGGACAAGAGCACGAACTGGAATAGATAGATAGATAGATAGATAGATAGATAGATAGATAGATAGATAGATAGATAGATAGATAGTGTTTATCTAGGAGCGTCGCATAGCGAAAAGGCCATACGCGTCCTACCAGGAGGCATCCTCGGCTCAGGCTTGCCTTCGCCTTCCTGGCTCTCCCCCAAGGAATCCACTTACCAAGCACAAAATGCAGGGTAAGTACCTTTTATGGGAGACTCAAAGAAAACACCCAACGCACCAGCTACCCATGGTGCAGCCTTGTGAGGTAGCCAACTGGCATGTGGTGCAGTTTGCTCTAGGAGGATTGGTCTTCATCGCCAATATCCCGCCCAGTAACCAGCCAGCGTAGACAGCGGTGAGTTCTCTACAAAATCTTCTGACAATCTTTTACCCAAAAATTTCAAAGAGAACTAGCAAAAACAGTTCATCCGCAGAGAACCGAGTTTTCTGTGATTAGGCACACTGAGGATTTTGCAAGAGTTAAAGTACAAGTAATGAAAGGAATTGTACTTGTGGGTTGCGGAAAACATTTCAGAGAAGAAAAATATGCAATATTTTTGGCCACTACACATGCTCAAAGCTAACCAAGGTAAAATTTTGAAGAGACAAAAAATATGACATATTTTTCAGAACAGTTGATAATCATCAAGGCGTGACGGAGGGGGGAAAGGAAAGAACCTTAGAGATGTCTTGATTTCCTGAAGGCGAATTTTGCGGCGGCGATCAAAGCTCCTGATCGGAATCACTCTTCCAAACGAGGACAAAACATCGAGTCCTTCCCTGCTTAGTCCTGGATGCTTGAGTTCAAGGCACAAGTCAAACTCCCACTGGAGAAAACGCTGACCCTGTTGAAGCATGACGAAAAGAAGGAAGCACGCAAACGCTTGTCTGCCCTTCGACAAAAGAACTTGGGCGTTCTTCAATTTTGCGGAACTGACCGTTCGGATGCCTGACATGCGCTAACTTGTGCCAAAATCTGTAAAGTCTGTCAGGCGCGAACATTTTCACCCAAGCTTCGAAGCCAAAACCCAAGAAATCACCTGACCACGAGTGACCACAAGAGAAAAAAAATGCATTGAACGTGCTACAGGCAACTTACTGGAGACAGCTTTCTTGATTTTTAGGTCTTCTTCTGCGAACATGTTGCAGTCAGGAACAAAAGGAGTGCCCTGAATCGATTTTGCCACTGCAACGAAGTGGCTTCTCAGCGCAGACAGGTAGCCTCGCCTAAAAACCTAATATTGTCAAAAAAAAAAAACAGAAGTGGCGAGAATGGTTTTACAAGGGTTGTCGGAAAACACAAATATGGCATATTCCGACACCGGAACCTTTTCAAACAAATCCGTCCGGAAAAAGAGGTAAAAAATCTTAGACTTTCAAAGAAAGTCTCAGAAAAAAAATATAGCATAATTTCCAAAGTGAGCCGCTTTGAGCACACACTCGGTGCCACCAAGGCACAAAAACTGGTTTCGGACTTCAGTTTTTGGGAACGAGTGGGCGGACTGGGTCCGTTTGCCATTTTTGATTGCATTTCACCATATTAGGGTGACTTTCCGTCCCTATCAAAATGAAAAGAAAAAAAAATGTTTTCAGGCCTAACTTCATTTTTTTTTTGCTTCGTGACCGCTTCCGGTCAACTTGAGCACTTTTGTTCAGGTGTCTAGATTGTTGCACTCTCAAAATCGCTTTCCGAACACTACATCATGGGTGGTCCCTCTGTCGACAAGTCTTACATCACCTTCAAATGGTGGATAACACCTGAAATGAAGCTCATTGTCTCTGAGCTGGAGTTTGGAGGAGCATGGGAGTGACGACACGGGTCAAATCGAGAGCTCTTTCGATCTCGGTGTTGTGTGGAAGTTTGCGTTGAAGCCAAAAGGTGCTACTAGTTACCAGTACAAGCCTCGACTTTGGCACGTCCAGGTGTGGGTCAACGACACAAGCCAAGACGAAGCTGGAGAATTCAAGACGTTTGCCTTGCTCGATGAACTCTGCCTGACGACAGCTTACTACGTGGGCTGGCCTGCGGATGTGATCTGGAAAGAGAAGTTGTACGACATGTTCTCCAAAGGCCCAAACGCGGCAGCTCCTACAAGTCAGCAAGCTCTCTCTCCTTTGTTCTAGTTGTTGTTGCTTTGTGTCTGTTGTTCTAGTTGTTGCTTGAATTTGAAGAAGTTTCAATTATGGGCTGTGAGTTCATGGCTGGCATGCTTGCCCGAACTACGATTTTTTGTTTTTTCTCTCGGGTGTAGGGGCTGTGAACAACTACCTCAAGCAATTTCAAAAAGAGATGGATGAGCAGGCTAAGGTCTTCAAACAAAAATATGCCATATTTTTCTTGTGAGCTTCAATGTCTCACGATTCTTCGGATAACAACACGGACATGGGGGGGGGGGGGGGGGGGGGGGGGGGGGGGGGGGCCAACGCGCCGCGGAAGACGGAGTGTGGGATGGGAGAGGGGATAGATCATAGGACGGATAGTAGTAGAATGGGATAGATTATAGGTTGGATAGAATATAGGATGGATAGTAATAGAATTGGATAGATTATAGGTCGGATAGTAATAGATATGGATAGTGTATAAGAGGGATAAGGAGAGGAATCGGGGGGGGGGGGGGGGGGGGAGGATCAACAAGGGGACGATACGGGACAACAGCGGGACGACCTGAGGACAGGGGGACAAAAAGGGGGTAACAAATGGGGGAATGGGATGGATAGACGGGTAGGTCTGTAAGTGGTACTCGGGGTCGTTTCAAGCATGGAGTGATAGCGCCGGGGGAACGGCGATGGGGGGTATCCGAGGCTTGGCGGGGGGCCTTCCCTCAACGACGTCTTAAGTCACTCCTGGGCTACACGCCGGGACTACAGCGTCACCTGGGACCTTAATTGGGTAAAAGGTTTTTCGATTCGTGGCAATTTTCGACGTACGAGTGGAAGTGGATGGATTGATCAAATTCCCACTAGTTTCGTGGCAATTTTCGACGTTCGAGTGGAAGTGGATGGATTGATCAAATTCCCACTAGTTTCGTGGCAATTTTCGACGTTTGAGTGGAAGTGGATGGATTGATCAAATTCCCACTAGTTTCGTGGCAATTTTCGACGTTCGAGTGGAAGTGGATGGATTGATCAAATTCCCACTAGTTTCGTGGCAATTTTCGACGTTCGAGCGGAAGTGGATGGATTGATCAAATTCCCACTAGTTACATGGCAATTTTCATGGATTTGGATTTTACACAAGAAGGCTTGGGCAAAATCATGGTGGCGGAAGATATGGGAAAATACATTTTACGTGAAGTGGACTCGTGCAAAATTTTTCTTTTCGCGCAATGGAAGCGTATCGGATCTCGAATCTGAGGGATAATACGGAACCGATGGGCTTAAATCGGACAAACATGGAATTCATCAATAACTATCCGGGGGATAATATAGACTCACACTAGGTGGGGGGGACGATGAGTGAATTTAGGATAACACGAGGTGTGCAATTTATCCGAGGGGAAGTGTCCAGTCACAGACCATCTCTCGAGATAATTTTCACATTTTATCCCGGTTTGGTTCGGCTGGTCTTAACTCGACTTCTCGCGCACCCTGACGAGGGCACGCTCGGGGGGGAGAGGGGATTGTGCCGGCCCATCCGGTATATAATGGCATTACTCTATTTTCCGGTCTGTCGGTTTACCTTGGCTTGGAGAGTACGGAGTCCCTTCTACGTTAGGTATTCCTCATTCTACAAGTCTTTAGACAGTTATTATATTATTAAATATTTGGTCTCGGTAACAGTTGGGGTCTGGCCAATGCGAGACTGAAATTTATCCACAGTCCCACAATAATTAGAAACATGATAACTTGCAGTCTATAGTCAGCTCAAACATTTCCAGCCATTTACCATATATATATATACTAGATATATATATATATGTATATATATATCTTGTATATATATAATATATATATATACTAGATATATATATTGTTTTTGTTTCGTTTAGAAAAATTTTCGAATTCTTTGGGCTACGTAAAACCAAATAACTTATCTGTGAAGAAGAGAAAAGTGCAAGTAATGCTTGGAAAATCAAACGAAAAATAGAAGCAACAAGCAACAAAATTAACGGAAAGCACAGCTGCGCGATGTCAGTCCAGCGTGTACATGTGGAACTCACTATAGCTAGGTTGCGGGCTATCCTACATCGTTTACATATTGTGAACCCGTTTATTCAAGGTATACCCTGAAACGGTCAAGGCCCGGTATACCTTGAACAGCCTCATGCGGTTCTCTTGACCGGACGGTTCGTCCATCCCTTCTGCCTTTCTCATGCACGTAAAGATGAGCGGGGATCTCTATCGAATCCATATCATCTTTCGCTTTCGCTGCTTTATGGTCCTTAAACGCATCATGAAACATATCCACGAGAGTTGTGTTAATACCATGTGCATACTCCTCTATCTGGTAACGGTAATAACAACTTTGCAAACTTGAATACTTTTTGTTTCCACTAAACAGTGCACGGGTGTGTGAGACATCAACTGTCCCATGCCGCTATTAATACTTGCATTTAGCAGAAAATCGCTTCCCCAGCGGCTCATAACAGTTGATAGGTAATTACCCGGTCACTCACGGAACTAGTACCTTAATATACTCCGGTTTGCTGAGAGACTCCGTTAGAAGTCGCGATGCCCAATCGACACACTTTAATTCGCAAGTAGAACAGCAGAACTGACAACTCAGAGGCAGTCTGAGCACGGTAACGGAGACTTGAATACAATGCGCAGTCGCAACTGTAACTGATATATACTCAATGATTGTTGTCTAATTCTGAATGTCAATAAAAACTGTTACGTCCGTTACACTTATGAAGTTGACTAGAACTACGGTTATCCGACTATACGAATAAAATACTTCCCACTTACAAAAGTAATTACTAACGGTAAACGTAATTAACCATCCAACGGATACTAAAAATAGATACTATCTATCCCACGGTTGCCCTTCTGGCCTGAAGGGTCGACGTCTTTGAATTCAGTTATTGATTTACGCTGAACGTTGTTTAGCGCTCAAGGCTCATAACCCTTAGAAAGTTGAAGCGGTTGTCGTGGCTCGGGATCAAACTAAGGCGTCCCACAGTAAGTCTCTAAGTTTTTCAGTTTAAATAATTTAGTCAATCAAGATATAAGATTCCGCCCACAGAAATCAAATCAAAACGTTCATAAGAAAGGTAATGATATAATAGAAATAGGCAAGACCTAAAAAGGTAGCAGCCAGTACCAGAAACGTCATAATAACTATCAATCAGTGTTGATATTAAGGGCCGCCATGAGTAATTACTCTCCCACTTCCTAAGCATGTTGAACAATCTCCATTTGAATGCATTTGGTTATATTGTAATATAGTTTTAAAATGTACAAGTAATTTAAACCAAGCTCAGTCAATCAAGGGCACGGTTGGGTCAGCCATTCCAGTTTCTCCCACTCGAGCGCAAAGGGAAAATCCCCATCCCCGAAGGCTTTCCTGTTGATGCCGGAGACGTGGTTGAGCAACAGACCGACGGTTAGCAGGTTGGGGGGGTGGAGAGGGTCCTTTACCCAGAGCGACCTGGGTACATAGGTAGGTATTGCGTAATAGGTAGGTAGGTAAGTAAGTAGGTAGGTAGGTAGGTAGGTTGGTAGGTAGGTAGGTAGGTTGGTGGGTAGGTAGGGAGGGAGGTAGGGAGGTAGACAGATAGGTAGATAGATAGATAGATATAGATAGATAGATAGATAGATAGATAGATAGATAGATAGATAGATAGATAGTTAGATAGATAGACAGATGGATAGATGGATGGATGGATGGATGGATAGATAGATAGACAGATAGATAGATAGATAGATAGATAGATAGATAGATAGATAGATAGATAGATAGATAGATCGATAGATAGATAGATAGATAGATAGATAGATAGATAGATAGATAGAGAGGTAGGTCGATAGATAGATAGATAG
>WBZZ01004363.1:35000-42500 GCA_019918135.1 Paulinella micropora
CTCAATAGATTACTGTAGTTTATTTTATGACAACACATCCGGTTTGCTAGAATTTTTTGAAAACCTGTCACTAAAAAACTGATACCATATGGTAACACTTGATACCATATGGTATCGCCATGAGCATAGATATTTATAGCTCGTGTAAGACGACTTGCTGACAGAAGAGACATACAAACAAACACTACTCCTATGTCTTTTGGGACTCTCTATGCTTTCATTATATGCTCTACCTGTCTCCTGTTTTCTTTTTTGCTTTGTCAGAAATGATTACTAGGGGGTACCTACGAAGTTCCATGCATTTTGGGATGATAGGTTGGGCAGGGGCATGGGGGTCAGAAGCGAGGTCATTAGGGGTTGGGAATCAGGTGGTGCACCTTATCTGAGGAGTGCTGCAGCAAGCACAGATTTGAAATACCCCGGCCTATTGTCCCCCTTCGTCATGTTGAGGTTGGCCAAGGACGACTGGCTAAAAAAACAATAATGTTTGTAAGCGTTGGTGATAATGAAGTGAATCAAAATCATAAAATCGATCTTCTTGCAGTCATTCGAAATAAAAGACAAATTGAGAGAGTTTGACCAGTGGCGTGCGGAATTAAACATATCAATCACATTAAAAGCAGAATAATAAAGAGCCACAGCATCGCACCTGGGGACACTGAGCACAGACTGACTAAAACGATCATTACGAGGCTTTCCAGGCAAGGTAGTGGAGCAGGTAGCAATAATTTGCTGCTGGTTATGGTCGTTTTGGTTGACTGTTAATAGCTTCACCACCTCCTTTTCGCATGTTGCAGAAGCTAAATCGTCCTTCCCCCCCCCCCCCCCCCCTTCTGCTGTGTAGAAACATCACAGGAAAGCTCACATGAGCAGTCTTCACCATTCCAACAAAATCTACCACCCTTTTCTTCATCTCGACTGCTGTTTTCCAAGAAGCGAACCAAGAATCGCAGATGAAAATGCGACCTGTTTCCCACCACGGCTTCGATAAACGAAGGGTAGTGGCAGTCGTGACTCCAAACTCTTTGGCGAACTCCTTGTGTTATCTCTGTCCTTACCTTCCACTATTTCCATGGCGATACAGACCCCCGTTTCGACATCGCACCCTGTATGATATTCCCTTCCAACAGGGATATGCTTACGGGGGACACACATTTGGCCAGGCATACCTTCCCCTGTATATTGACCCATGCTCTCATCGATAGTAATTACCCCCCAGGAACGATTGCAGCCCTTGCCTTGGGGTCAACAGCTTCAGCGAATGCTCGAATTTGCAAAAAAGTATCATCATCAGTTGCAGGGAAGCAATTACGTAGACATTTCAAAATTGTGTCGAAGCGATTCAGCGCCATTTACTCACCAAAAGTATCTCCTGGCAAGCCATCCGTCCCCTCACCCTCCTTGGGAGCTAAGTCCGACCTTCTTCTACCCATGTTTTCAATGGAAATGCGTACCAGCACCCCCAAAAAAAACCAGAACTCCTCAGTAGACAATGATTTTGCTAAAATATTTTGTTGTTTTGCAAGCTCCTGGTTGGTGATCTGAAGGATTGATGTTAAAGCATACATGGGGAAAATGAAGAAAGTGTCTACAAACCGGAAAAACAAAAAAATAAAATAAAAATTTTAACAATCACAAAATTTTGCACGAAAGCGGACACCATGACAAAAAAAACAAACAAAACAAAGGGAGTTAAAATTAATTTTCATTACATCATTTCTCTGCAACGACATAACAATATTCAAAAAAAAACCAGACACGTAAAAAAATTGTATGGGGTATGGATACAAACTTGAATAAGAAAAACAAAACTAAATGACAAAAAGAGGAGGGGGGACGCGAGGGGGGAGATGTCTAAATTCTCTTCCATCGTAAACTTCGCCTTGCGGCGAGGACGATCTGCTTCCCAGTCCACTGCCTGGGGACCCACTTTCCATGCAAACCACTTCCTCAACACTTTTTGTTTCTCCTCCTCCACTTGCTTGGCTCTATAGGGGCTGGGTTTAAGAAAGGGAACAGCCTCATCCTCACCTCCCTCCTCCTCCTCTTTTTCTTCACCAGCCTCATCCAGATTCTGTTGCTGTTTTTGTTTGTCCTCCCGTTTCTCCTGTTCTTCTTCTTTATCATCCGAAACCTCCAACTCCACCTCTTTCTCCTCTGCATTTATGAACTTCAATCTCGACCCTGCCTGCCCAGAAGTAATAATACTTATCATCAAAACGCAGCGTGGTTAAATCTTTTTGAATTTTTGTTTCTTTTCTGTCAACACCCCCAAAGCCACAATGTCCTTAAAGGTGGGATCGCCAAATTTCTTTTTTGCCCAAGCTCTCCCCAAGCGCACAACAGGGACTGAAAGGGTGTCTCCCATCTTCATCTTTTCCAAAAAAATCATTGTGGTGAATTTACGTGGAAAAAATACACTGGGAGGGGTCATTCTTCAATCGAAAAAAAATTTTAGCTAAAAGTTTTGTAGAGAAATTTTACTACACGCTTGTTAAGGATTTTTTAACAGTTTTCTAGCGTTGTATTCATGAAAACAGCCACTGTTTAATCGTGAGAATTTTTTAAAAATTAGAACTGAAAATTGTTGCAATATGGCAACAAATGTTGCAACATGGCAACGCCAGGCACATAGAGACTGGTATAGCTTAGTAAGTTATATTTTATCTAAGGTGGAAACCTGGTTATTCAGTTGAGCGTATAAAGGAAGATATTAAATTAGTATTCAGCTGCTCAGTATTAATATTATATTATAGTTATTAAAGTTAATATTTCTGTTTAGATATATTGTGCTGTGATATTATTATGTTATGTTATGTAGAAATGTTATTTTAAGGTGTAGTCGTTTATGTGCGGTGTCTCTCTCTCTCTCACACACACACACTCTCTCTCTCTCTCTCTCTCTCTCTCTCTCTCTCTCTCTTTGGGAAGGAAGGGAAGAAGAAGGAGAAGAAGAGGAGTAGAGAAAGTGATTGTTTATACAGGAGATCCACCGCCAGCGCATGATGATCTTGCTGGAAAGCGACAACGGAAGCAGAGTAGCAAATAGAAATATTGATAATTTGCTACCTTGAACACTAAAAGCGACCCTAACTTCAATTATAATTATAATTAATACAAGTCTTAACAGAAAATATTAATTAGTAATTATCCTTGCAGTATGTGTGTGTGTGTGTGTCGTGACATGCAGCACCATCGTGGCTGTATGTCTATGTATGTGTGTGTCGTGATGTTGACATGCAGCACCATCGTTGCTGTATGTCTGTGTGTGTCTGTCGCGACATCAGCACCATCATTGCTGTATATCTGTAATCTACGGAGGTATTAAGGAGAAAGATTCTAGAAATTTATATTTCTACCTCTCTCTCTCTCTCTCTCTCTCTCTCTCTCTCTCTCTCTCTCTCTCTCTCTCTCTCTCGCTCGCTCGCTCGCTCGCTCTCGCTCGCGCTCGCTCTCGCTCGCGCTCGCTCTCTCTCTCTCTCTCTCTCTCTCTCTCTCTTTCTCTCTCTCTCTCTCTCTCTCTCTCTCTCTCTCTCTCTCTCGCGCGCGCGCGCGCGCTCTCTCTCTCTCTCTCTCCCTCTCTCTCTCTCTCTCTCTCACACACACACACTCACACACACACACACTCTCTCTCTCTCTCGCTCGCTCTCTCTCTCTATCTCTCTCTTTCACAAACACTCACACGCACACTCACACACACACTCGCTCTCACTCTCTCTCTCTTTCTGGGAAGGATGGGGAGAAGAAGGAGAAGAAGAGTGGTAGAGGAAATGAATGTATATACAGGAGATCCACCGCCAACGCATGAGGATCTTGCTGGCAAGCGACAACGGAAGCAATGTAGCCAACTTAGTATATAGAAATAATAATCATTTTTATATACCTTGAACACTAATAGAGATCCTAGCTTCAACTATAATTATTATTAATATATGTCTTAACAGAAAATATTAATTAGTAATATCATTTGCATTTTGTTTGTTTACACTTTTGATTTAATTTATTTCTATTAATTAATACTTGCTGTAAATATTTTCTTTAGTATTAAATTTCTTTAGTGTTAAAGTTGTAATGTCTGCGTAAAACTAAATTGCAATTGAATAAAATGTAAAGGAGCATCCTGTTTCAGGTTTTAAATATCAAAGTATCGACAAGTATTTTTTTAAATTATAAATATAAAAAACTATAATGTTTGTGTAAAATTAAGTGTCACGAGTCATATTAAACGCGCGGCGAGGCGGGGTCTGCAGCGCGGGGTTGGCGTTGCCCCCCCCCCCCCCCCCCCTTCCCCCACTGCTTCAGGTACACATGCAATGCTGGCCAAAACACCTCTCTAATTACATTATTATATCTCGGCTCTGCCTGCCCCTCAATCTTGTTATATCTGTTTTTATTTCTATATTTTTGATCCGGTTGAAAACAATAATATTAAGATATATAATATGTACTACTTTTTTAAGCAGGATAATATTATCGTTAGGGACTAACATTGGGAAATGGTTTTCTGTTTCATTTTTGTTGCTTGGCTCTTACAGTCTCTTACATTTTCCTCCATACTGGTTTCCTGTCTTTTATAGAGGAGGAAGATTAGGTTATTTTCAGAGGAATTTGGAATTAGATTGATAAACACCCCTGCTTACATTGAATAATATCTTTTGATTATAACAGACAAAAGTATAGTCCCAACCTAGATTTTTATTTCATCTAATTTTCAATTAAGCAATTTGAAAAAGCCACTCCCCCTAGCAAAGGAAGAAGGAGAGGTAGTGAGGAGGTGTTAGAAGCTTGCAATGCACCAAAACAGCAGTGAAATCTTGCACAGATGCTCACAAAGCGGCACGCGTTAGGGAAACGTAAGGACGTGTGAAGGGGCAGAGGAAAACATACAAGCAAAACACAGACAGAAACCTATTTAATTGGCACAAAACCTGTTTATACAAACAACACACATCCTACACCAAACAATGTTGCAATCTCTTAAGGTGGTGGTAGGCCAGTCTAACAATGCATAGGCCAAGGAATTTACGTGTGGATTGGACACAGGAGAACCAAAACGGATGGTACATAAACATTAATATTAATAACATGAATACTTAAGCTACATATTACGCAACATATCTAAACATAAACATTAATATTAATAAGATTAATACCAAGCGACCTAATATTAATATTTTCAATTAATACGCTCGATTTAATAACTAGGTTTCCACCTTAGATAAAGGTATGACTTAATAGCTATACTTTTCACGTGGATGATCCTTGAGTCCGATTGTAAAAATTGTTCTCTCAATAAAAACGAAGAAGAAGAAGAAGGGTGTTTTTGGGACGATTTTTATTTTCGTTCAAAACAAACTCTCATCACACGCAAGCACTACAAACGTGTTGTGTGGTGAGTAGTGTCGAATAGCTTAGCAAGGACAAGAATTCTGATACAGAGATGCTCCCACGACATCAGCAGCAAGTGTGTGAAGAGTGAATTGACGAAAGTATGGGGCAGTTCACTGGAGAAGGAATGCATGTGCAAATGGTTGTTCCCCGCAAGCCGATCCCCGTGGGAAGGGAATATCATACTGCCTGTTGTGTCGAGTCTGGGGTCTGTATCGCACTGGAGATGGTGGAAGGTAAGGAGAGAGATAAAAAAAAAAAAGAATTTACACATGAGTTCGGGGTCACTACTGCCACCACTTTGCGTATGATGAGGCAGTGGTTCGGTTCTGGGCGCATTGCAATCAGTAATTCGTGGTTTGCCAGTTGCAAAACAGCATGTGAGTTGAAAAAAAGGGGCCTTGATTTTGTCGGAATGGTGAAGACTGCACACGCTGGCTTTCATGTGAAGATGCTATGGGGTGCCAGGGGGGGGTCGAAGGGGGGTTTGGCGTCAGCAACATGCGAAAAGGACGGTATCAGGCTGCTCGCGGTGAACCAAAACGACCACAATCAGCAGCAGGTTATTGCTACATGCTCCACCACTTTGCCCGGCAAGCCGCGGAATGCTCGTTACAGCCGCACTTTGCCTCTTGTCCCGAGGTGCGAAGCCGTGGCGTTATATTACAGCGCTTTCAACGCTGTCGATCAATTCAACTCCGCTCGCCACGGGTCCTCTTCCCTCAACCTCTGCATTACAGTCAATGACTGGAAAAAGGTTGATTTCTTTATTTTGCTGGATTTTATTATCACCAATGCTTACAAGCATTTCAATTTTTTCAGCAAAACCGTTTTGGTCAATCTCAATATGCTGAAAGGAGACAACAGGCCTGGCTTTTTCAAGCATCTCCTCGCATCCAAGCTCATTGAAAGCGGAAACGAGCCTAATGTTGCAGGTCCCCAGCCCCCCCCCCCCCCCCTCTGCACCCCTCGCTCCTGTCGCCCCCCCGTTCACCCCGTGCATGGAACTGTGCAGATATCCTTTGACCCTTATGTCGGACAAAATTAGAAAAAAAAAAGCAGGAGGCCGGTCGCGCATACAGCCAGAGCACGGAGAGGCCAAAGAAGCGTAGGTGCCGTGTTTGCTTGTACGCTTTTTCTGAGAGGAGGGTGTCCATGACAAGTTATTATTGCGCCTCCTGTTGCCAGGATATGCCACTGTGCAGCGGCGAAGGTCGCACATGTCACGCCTGGCACAAGCAATACGGAAAACCAGCAAAAAAAAACACAGCGTAAGTGATTTTGAGCATTTTCAAATCGTTTAAACACCAGATATTGCTGTTGACATTCAAGACAACAAAAAAAATTGATTTTTCTGTTTTGGTTGGAATTTCAGTTTTGGTTGGAATTTTGATTTTGGGTGAAAATTTGAATTTTTCAAATTAACTGCTATATTCGTCCGCAAAATATCGTAAATTTTCGCGAAATGTTACCGTTAAATTTGAAAATTTGAATTTTTGTCACAAAAATAAAAAACTGTCACAAAAATGAAAATCTGACACAAAAATGAAAAACTAATTTTTGTTGTTGTCTTGAATGTCAACAGCAATACCACCTGGTATCAGGGGTAAAAATGACTTTGGGGCGGGGGCTCTCTGACAGTAAAGCATGCGCCTTTTCACTTATTAAATAAATTTTTCTTACTTTGGGTGACAGGAAAACAAAGTTTAATAACAATATAATATGTTTTATGATTCTATTATTTTTTTCTGATCCGGAATATTAATAATTATGGATACCATATGGTATCCATGCACATACACATAGAGATTAATGCTGCACCTGTGGCCCCGACATGCCTCTGTGTAGCGGTGAAGGCAGAACGTGTCATGCCTGGCATAAAGAAAACGGCAAACCAGCAAAAAAAAAAGCAGCTGACTTGATTTTCGAGGCCTTGAAGTAGCATACTTGTTTGTTGCCACGTGGCAACCAGTGCTTTTCAGACTAGGGGACGGTGTTATCCAGAAATTTATGCAGCCGCCTCCAACACTTTTTAAATAAATTATTCTTTTTTTACATAGTTAAAAGATAATATGTATTAATATTATTAATAATTTTTTTATTTTATTATTT